>OU795042.1:67111231-67351231 GCA_917208275.1 Patella pellucida | reverse complement strand
TAAAATTGTGTACCTGGGGTTGGATTCAGTTTCTTGAGATATTCTACAGTCATTTCTAAAATATCCGCTTTCTCCAACTTTCCTGTTCTTGTCATCTGAAATAAAGACAACGTCAAGTTTAAAATAGGTTTATGGTAATATATTTATTTAATACAAGTCTAAAGAAATAAGATGAAATTAACGTCCTACTGTTCTGCGCCAACCGAGACAACAAATTGCATGTGCCCGTGAGGTGTGCTATGCGAAACATTTTTCCCGGGCAGCCAGGTTTGTCGTATTCCAACTGCTAAGGTTTTTTTTGTTCCTACGTGTAGGTTAGGCCGATTCCAACTTGTAGCTGTTTCTTCTCGTGTCCTCCGTCCTACACCACGCTGACAAAATCTCGAGTTACTGTTTCGGCCACTGGGAATAGAACCAGTGACCTCCAGAAATGGGCTCCCTGTTTTTTTATTACATAATCTTGCCTAAACGAATTAATCAGTGTTGCCGGTTTGGGGCATGGCAGTAACGGCGTCTAATCCTTCGGATGAGTCCAACACCCGAGGTGCCGTATACTATAGACGTTGGCGAACATTTAAAATAACCCTTGGCAGTTGATATCTGAAATAAGAGTAAGTCGTAGCGCCGCTGCCCGTCTTTATTAGCTGAGTGAAGCAGAAGAGTTGAAAAGTAGGACGTTAAACCCCATTTCTTTTTCCAATTAAAACCTCTTTGGTATCTTTATACAGTGAATCACGTGATTACCAGTCTAACACCGTAACACTTGACTTCTTAACCGGTTTGCAAATAACCACTTCGGACCACGTCGTTGACAGGGTCGACATTTTCTCACAAAGGTCATGTACAATTGACGACTTTTGGTAAAATGTTATATTCTGAGGATATTATTTCAATAACGGGTCAATCGTTACGTCATTACCTCGGTTCATTTTAAAGTAAATGAGTGTAATTAAAGGTCGTGAGAGAGAGAGAGATAGAGAGAGGGAGAGAGAGAGAGGGAGCACAGTATTATAAATGAATGACCAATCAGAATAAACACAATAGAGAGGAGAGAAAATGAGGTTTAACGTCCACTTGACATAATCTAGATCCATAAACTGAACACACCAACCAGGGCAATAGGTGGACTAACGCGTGGTGGCATTGTTTGTCATCGTGAAAAATGACGCTTGATGAATGATAAACCAAGTCCACAAACTGTTACAACAAAAGTTTTTCTTAAAAAATCATAAATTCTCAAGAGATTATATCCAAACTCCATTTATCTGAAAAATCTGGTTATAACAAAAACATAATTTTCCATAAATATTTATTTCTGAGATAAAAATCAGAGATAATTAAACGACGACCTAGTTTCCTTTACTTGTAAACTTATCCGAATCACTGTATATCTATCGGAATACGTGATTTATGCATGGTCAGGTCTGTTCGTGAATTACTCGGGTGTCTGTCTATGTGTCGAGTTAAATACCCCCTTAAAGAAATGAAATGGTGTTTAACGTCCTTTTTTTTTAAAAAAGAATTGTTTTGCTTCGACGAAGATGGACCAACGTCATACCTCCTTAAAGAGCAAAACCTATCGTTTTTTATTTTACAACACTTAATTTTTTATTTGCGTTTTGTGGACAATACCTAACCTTGTTTATAATCTGATTCAAATACACGCCTCTATTTTGTTTCGATTTATACTTTCGATGGCCTACACTAGTGTAGTAAAGACAAGTAAAACTAAATTTTAAACTTAAAAAAAACCGAAACGAAATAGGATCTGTGTTTTAATTAGATTGTATTGTCATGAAAACAACAAGGGACCCATTGCAGAAACGTAGGTCAAATTAAAATATAGTAATTACTTCCTTAGTATATGTGAGTTTATATACTGTGTTCAGTAACTAAATGCCGTATAAAATACATTCAAATTGACATTTTATTTATCCGTGTCAATAACTATTTGCTTAATAAACCATAATAATTGTTATCCTTAAATAATGTTTTATTAGAGCATTCAAAATGACAAATTTACATTAAATTTTTATTTTAACTACAATTTCTCATTTTTCATAGCTTAATCCACTCTAAAATGTACTCCGAATGACTGTTCAATCTTTAATTAATAAACCAAATCCAATAGATCAACGATGACTGTTTATCTGATGAATGAGTGTGATGTTTTAATCTGATACTACATATTGGTGTGCACGTCAAAGATCTCTTGACGGTTGTAATTCTAAATCAATCTGATTAAAATACAAAATCTATGTTTCGTTTCGTTTTTTATACTTTCGATTTTCTACACTAGTGTAGTAAAAACAAGTAAAACGAAATTTTGAACTATGAAAAACGAAACGAAATCGTATCTGTGTTTTAATCAGATTGGTAATTGTAAATAAGAGTAGACCGTAGAGCTGAAAAATTGCCGGTATCCGAATGGCGCAGGCCGGTCTTCGTAAGCCCAATCCGTTCAGAAAAATAGGACGTTAAACCCCATTTCATTTGACAAAAAAAATTAATAAATCAAATATGAAATAATACCATAGTGTCGCGATTCATCTCGTAATACTCCGGGTTTTTATAATATAAGTTAAGTTTGAAACTGAATGACAAAAAAGGTTTCATCTAAAATATTAAACGCGAAGCAACTGTAAAAATAAGTTAAATTTGATGTCCATTGTCACATTCTGGAGGGAGATATAGGATTGACGAATGTATATTATTTAATCTCAGTGATATAATACCAGATGAGCCGTGTTATCAATGAAGTCTTTGTACCTTCAATTTACACCTGATGTGTACCAATTGTAATTATGATAGGCTTATCTTGTCGCCTGACAAATTTTACATCAATGATGTTCGCTCGTTTAACAGTAATACAGGTGTAATCTATACAATCAAATACAAGATGTAAGAAATGGTTTATTTCTATTAAAATGGGGAGGTTATATCTAAATCCCGATAACTTTGAAGAATGCCGATGGGCAAAGCTCTGACAAAATACTCGCGGAGGCAGACTATGGAATTTTAAACGGTATAAAATACGAATGATGCGTTTCTAACACGAAGGGGTGGTTAGTTAAAGTCCTGATAACTTTGAAGAATGCCGATCTTTAAAGCTTTTGCAAAATACGCGTGTTTTGTTGAAAATATTAAAAGTAAGGGGGTTGACAATGGAATTTTAAACGATGTATGATATAAGAAAGGGTGGTTATGTATTAATTCTGATAACTTTGAAGAATGCCGATGGGCAAAGCTCTGGCAAAATACACGTGGGGGCTGACTGTGGAATTTTAAACGGTATAAGATACGAATGATGCGTTTTTAATAAGAAGGGGTGGTTATATCTAAATCTTGATAGTTTTTAGGAATGCCGATGGTTAAATGTGAATCGGGAAACATGGATTTAAGCTCTCGCTAAGAAATTTTGCATACGGGAGACATTCCTCACAATAGTTACAACACCGGCCATGGTGAATTGACGGAATCTCGCGTTCGTAAACTTGATGATGTTTCTTTTAGCGACCCTGACAGGCACCACGTGCTAGGGTAAGGGTTAGGGTTAGGGTTGGGTTTGGTTTGGTGCAAAAATTCTAACGTCATGTGCAATTCAAAGAGTTTAACCCCGTGAGGAATGTCTCCCCGACGACCAACTCCTCACTAAGCACTCGTGTGTGGCTGAAAATATTTAACCAAGGAAATTGACAACGAAATATTACGATGTGAAAATATGATGAATTTATTATTAAATTGGCTGTCTATATCTAAATCCCGATTTACTTTGAGGAATGCCGAAGGCGAATGGTGGATTTAAGTTGTCACCTCATTCTCGTGGGTTGTTCAAGATATCAAACCATCGAGTACGCGGTTTGTTTGCAACAACTCGAGTCTGACACCCTTTCTCTAATAAATTATAAGTTATATATTGGGGATTGCTTGTGGTAATCTCTCCAGCGATGTAACTCATATCTTACAAATCGGAAGGTAAACCTTGTTCGGAAATACTTATTAACCTTTCGGCTTTAGCCGTGTAACTTTGGTCGAACAGATCCCGACTTGACAACCGTCAAATACTCCGAAGATTGCGAACGTCTCGGTAAGTCGTATGTATATTTGCAAAGGGATTCGGTTTTTCCTAAGGTGCACACCTGGTCTGTCTACCACCGTGATGAGGAATGTGAATTCGAGACGTTTTCCCCATCAAAACATGCCGTGGAGATTATTGCGCGAATTTACACGTGTCCACCTAACACGCGTCACGTGCACCAAGGCTCAATTTGTCAGTCGCTCGACACGATATCATTCTTGTCATACCAAGCGTCTCGTCTTTAATTTTAAAATAGACAGCCCCAAATTACCTTCGATTGAACCGCCATAAATTGGTTGTATTTACTTAATTGATTCGTGTTTAGTTTATAACAAATTGTTGTAAACATGAAACGTATGACCCCAGGGGCTAGACGTGTCCGTGCATTGATGAGATATCTCCACTTATTCGTCGTCTTATTAGGGTTCCAAACACGGTGATATCCCAGACGAATGTTTCCGCTGACAGACCATTCGAGGTTGACAAGCTAGGGTGTTAATAGGTAGGGGAAAGGGGCATAAAAAACACCCCACCCCAACATTTCCTTGATTAAGGACGCTATCGTGTCGTTTGAGACACAGCTTCTAACGGACCATTCTGTTCATTTTGAGTGGAATCGTTCGTCCATTGGGTTGATATCGCAGACATAAGCTGTCTCGTTCGCATGCGAGCACGTTTCTTTTTTCTATAAGTCAATCGGACCTGCTATTTTACCCCTTTTTTTATTTAACGTAGGGAGAAGGTGATTTTAACACCATGTGTTAAAGTGACATTTTAAAATATACAAGACGGCCTTTTGTTTATGTTTGTACTTTTGAATATAATTAAATTGAACAGTATTTATGGATAACGGTTACTATGGTTTATTTCACTGTGACGTTTCAACAAGATTTTTATCTAATTTACTTGTGTTCAAATGTAAATAATTTGAATTGAACAAACCGGTCCGTATTATCATAGATAATGTATTGGACCATAAAATTGTAAGAAACATGTATCGTTCGCTCGTTCCCCCCTTCCTTCATTCGTCGGGTTTAACGTCCGTTTACACTATGGTTGATATCGCAAACGTACACTGTCCCTTCTCCATTACTTAGCACCATTACCTATTAAGTTTACGGCAGGGCTGACATCTAAAACGTGTTAATTGTTTTAATGAACCGCTATTGTAAATCGCGACTATCACAATTTGAGCCGATTGTCCAGTAATTAAGAATATCATTTTCTCCTTTGCAGAAATATTCGGCTGACTGGTCGGGAACAAACGAGAAACAGGCTGACACGACCGTTACTTTATCGAGGTGAATGGATATTATTTACCTATATTCCTGAGTGGTCTGACACCTTTATCCCATGTCTACCGCATTTCAATGACGCTGGTCACCACCGGGCATTATGTATACGCGATTATTTTACTTACATAGAATCATAATGTGAGACGTAGTCGTTGATTGTTTTGATAAGTAATCTAAGTCTTTTAATCTTAATGAATTTGATCATCCTACTGACGTATCAGACATCCTACAGACGTGTTATTCACTTGTCAAAGGATTTGATGGGCGTTTTGGCATATTAAACAAAGTCTTTGTTTAATCCCGTCGAGATGGTCTGTACATTGATATATCTTGTATCCCCAAATTAATTGTAATTGACATACAGGTATTCAACTTTCTTATGTGATAGATACGTTTAATGAAGTATTATTAGGCCATAAGGCCAACCCATTTTAATTCTTAGTTCTTCTTGGGCCTTGGTCAATATATTTATTACCCACTCAATTCATGAGTGCGATGTTTTGTTGAAGGAGCTATAACGCCATTCTTCGGCACCTAGAAATGGACACAAATGGGTGGGGGGACACACATGATAATGTATTATGAAAGTATACACATGTAAACTTATTTACATCTAGGGGATCACGGTGGCTAAGTGGATAAGGCGCTGGTTCGCTAGCCTGGAGGTCGAGTGTTCGATCCCTGCATAGGCCGAGAAAGTTCATCTCGATTTTCCGGCGTGATTTCCCCTTGTCAGTGATGCAGATGGAGGGCCTGACAAGGACAGCTGCCTAGTCGTTCGGATGGGACGAAAAACAGAGGTCCCTTGTACACATTGGAGTGCACGTAAAAGAACCCTTGGCAGTTGGAATTCGATATAAGAGTAGGCCGTAGCGCCGCTCGCCGGGCAAAAATTTCCCCCATAGCACACTGTATGGCGTATGCCCGTCTTCAATTAGCCCAGGTTAGGTGCTTAAGCGTAGGACGTTAAACCCCATTTCATTTCATTCATTTATTTACATTTAGTGTTTTAGTGTAACAAATAATCAGTTAGACGAAATACGCGAAGCGCCCACATCAAATGCCAGTCTTAGGCGTCTGGTTATTACAGTCTACACCGGTAGTATTTTCCCGTGGGGTATGTTTAGCCTCGTTCATCGAGTGGCTTTATTACAAATGGTGCAGAAAAGCATCCGTGTGCAAATTTTAAAATCTTTATTTTGTCTTAAATATTGGATACCAGAAGCTTGTCTTTTAAATATTTAAATTGACCAATAAGTCTTGTTTGCAATGTCGAAGAATCTGGGTGGTATTGAGTTTGCGAATATCCTGGTAAGGGACAGCTGTCTAGTCGTTCGCGTGGGAAAAAAACGAGGTCCCGGGTACACATTGGTGTGCACGTAAAAGAACCTTGGCAATTGGAATTCGATATAAGAGTGTGTCCTTGTTCAGAAGCACGGTTGGTTCAGAACAGTAAGACGTTAAACCCCACTTCATTTCATTTCAATAAAAAAAAAATATCGTCTTTGTGAAATCAGATTTAATTTAAAAACGAAACCCCGAAAAAACAAATCTAGCCACGTGCATGCACAGACAACAATAATTTAATCAATTCAGCATATTTATCAGCGGGTGAAGAGGATAACATTACGTCACATAATGAAATCTATTGAAGACAAAACCCCGCCTTGACTAATGCCCTCGGTGACTTAAGTTTTTATGTTCGAACTACTTTATCTTTCGCGTGCCAAAAATCACAAAGCCATTGTTGTCGAGTTTGTCTCTAATGGATTTAATATTGGGGGATTATTAACAATTGTAAAAATCTTATCTATCCTGTCAAGAAACTATTTAACATAGGGTTTATTTTAAAATACAATATACAATTTTAAAAATTTATGGCTTTTACACTCAAAGAACATTTTAGTTTCTAAAGCTTTAGATAATGGCTTAAGACCGAAATATGTATGAAGATCCGTTTCGCGTTACAATACTTTTATAGAGTGATACCACCTTTTTTTGTAATTTAAAAAAAATCTATCAAATGTACAAAGTGCATCTAATAACTTTCATTTTATTAGGATTTTTGACTACAAAGAACCCTGGAAAAAAATATTTAAAAGGGGATTTGCTTTGGAATTTCGATATTAATTCTTAAAATGGTCGAGGTTATATATACTTATTTTTTTTTATTGAATTGATAACTCAATTGTTAAAAGTTTGACAAAAACGATTTTATTGGGCTTTTTTTTGTCAATTTCACTCATCCATAGTTTTGTCAATTTTTTGCGAAATTATTAAAGTTTGGATATAATATAATGGAAGCGCGTATCTAAAACATGTCTTTCCTTGTCGATTACTTTCTGCATGACTTTGGGCGATATTGACAAAAACAAACCGCTCTTGTCGGTGGCAAATTAGACAATCTAGAATGTTATCCCTTAAAGGCCCGATACCACTCTTGTTGTAACTGAATAATATATCCCAAACTTTATTCTGGTCAACAAATTGTACTATTTTACAATATTCCAATTAATCGATGATACAAATTTCATCTTAACACACCGAATTTAAAAACTTAGAAAAATTCAACTACATTGTTCGAAAAGCTTTACGTAAACACTTTCAAATGCAACTTGGATTTAAACATATTTTCGAACCCTCTGGAGAAGTAAAATAGGATGTAATGGATAATTTGCACAACGGGTAGGACACTTAAACATCCAGTAGTTAGAATAAGGCTATTTTTTGTCTGGACCTGTCAAGCCAGCAAGAGTGTTATTGCCCCTTTAAGTTGTCCGCTTCTAGATAAAGGTGCTATCAGAAAAAGGGCATGGTTCAATCTGACCAGTATTATTATATTGGTTGGTTGGTAAGGTTTTACGTCCGCTTCCACATAGGGTGCTATCAGAGACAAGTACAGGGTTCAATCTAACCAGTATTCTGTTATAAGAGGTTACATTATATAGCTAAGTAACGCCTTACATCATTAAAACCCCTTCTCAAGATCTTAAAGGTGTGACGACACAATTAGGCGGCCCCTTTCATCTTCAAACGTATCACTTTAAATCGATATACATATTGCTATTTAACGACTACATAAAATTATGTCATTGTTTTTAAGGTTTGAGACAAATTGTTAAAAAGCCTTAAAAATGCGGTAAAATTGTTGAGTTGGCTAACCCGTGGCGAGGGAGTCGGCATGTCATAACACCCACCCATAAATATAACGTGTTCTTCTTCGTCTACGTTTAAAAGGTTATAGTTAACTGAGCTGCCACGGACAATGCATACAAAATGACGTAACAATCGACAAGCTTTTATTTTCTTGAAGGAGACATTGTCGGGTTAAACGTACGAACACGTGGCCACCCCATAATCAAAGGATTGAAGTTGTGACCACTAAAAGCGGTGACGTGTTACACAAGTTTAATAAGAGGACACACATTGATAATGATGGGGCCACTAATCCTCATCGCTGGGGTAAATAGAAATATGGCAGCTATAATGTATAATTTTCTGTTGTGACCGTAACGGTATTTTGTAATTAAAATAAATAAATAAGACATATCAATATAATTATTTACTGTTCTTCGGTTGAACACCTGTTAACATGTTGCTTCTTAATTTAAGAAAAGGGACCAATTTAATAGCCTAAAGTATTTTGTTGCACGGTTTTAAGTTTTTAGTTCCATATATTTACGTTTTAAAATTTTAACAAAACATTGTGCCCAAGAATTATGAAGTAAAATGTCTTTCTCGCTCACATCTCTAAAACATTACAGATTATATTGAATGGGGATCAATGCACCGCTAAATCAAAATTCGCTATTATATGGCCAAATTGCTGCTAAATCCTACGATATTAAATACCATTTCATATGCTAATGAAAAAATAGTAGCCATTGCTATGATGGGTGGAGGGGGTATCCCACAAATAAAGTTTTCCGATTTGTTTTTCTTGATATAGGACAGAGACAAGAGAAAGGATGAAATACTCCATCTATCTCTTTCTGTAGGCATGTCAAAACGACAAGGCCATTTGTTTGTGGTAAGATGTAAGCCGCCGAGAGGCTGTAAACCCAACATCATAATAAATGAAACAACCCAAGTTAGATTTATCATCTGGACAGACCACTTTATCGCAGGACACATGGAACAAGCTTTTCATTAGTGGACGTCAAAGAATGTAAATTTATACTCTGTTAAATTTGGGGTATTAATGTACATTAATTATGTTTAAAAGCGTGCAAAAAATATTGTATTATTCTTACATAGTGAAATCTGGTTTATTTGTATATTAACTTTACTAAATATTATGTTATTTATACCCTGTTAAAGTTGGGGTATTAATGTACATTAATTATGTTCCAAAGCATGAAGAAGGCATAAAAAAACTCTTGTATTTTTCTTACAAAGTGAAATCTGGATTATTTGTATATTTTTAACTTTACTAAATATTATGTTATTTATACCCTGTTAAAGTTGGGATATTAATGTACATTAATTATGTTCCAAAGCGTGAAGAAGGCATGTAAAAAAATATTGTATTATTCTTACATAGTGAAATCTGGATTATTTGTATATTAACTTTACTAAATATTATGTTATTTATACCCTGTCAAAGTTGGGATATTAATGTACATTAATTATGTTCCAAAGCGTGAAGAAGGCGTGCAAAAAAAAAATTGTATTATTCTTACATAGTGAAATCTGGATTATTTGTATATTAATTTTTCTAAATATTATGTTAACAATGCATGGTAATAAAAACTAAAGAATGTACACTGCTCGAGTTGTTACATTTATTTCGTATACTCTTTAAGTGACATTTAGCGATTGGGAAACACATTAACAGAACACAATTTTTATGGAAAACAATCACTGGTTTTTATTATAACGCACGACGTTTCAAGAATACTTGTCGAAACGTCGCGCTTTTAGAATAAAAAACGGTGATTGTTTCCCGTAAAAATTGTGTTCTGTTAATTTTTGTCGTACATAAATTATGTCAATCCCGTGAAAAAAGCATGCAAAACTCTTGTATTATACGTTGACTGTATTGGGGGATCTGGAGAAAATTGATGTCTGCTTTGTTGTTTCAAAATTAAAAAATAATAATAGTTTTCTGATGGAATGAATGCTCCAATTTGACGGATGATCTTGGCACGGTCATTTAGTCCTTTTATTACCATATGTTAGACCCGAAATGACATAGCTTGTGTCGAGTGGACGTTAAACCCCATTCTCTCTCTCTCTTTCTCCCTCTCTCTCTCTCTCTCTCTCTCTCTCTCTGGGAAGAATATTTATGATTTTTTTAAGTTTAAATAAATCGACATTGCAGACACGACCATTTACTGCTGGGGACTGCCTGTTTATATGGTTAATTAAGTATACGCTGACATCACCTCCCTCCCTCCCTCCCTCCCCCCTCTCTCTCTCATTTTATTGCCCCATAGAAATAAATCTCATGTGTTTCAATTATAATCAAACAAGCAGGAAAATATACCAATTAAATATATAGTGACTGACCTCCGTACTTGTGGCTTTCAGAACTAAGTTTTTCAATTGTAACAAACACTCATTAATCCTAGCACGTCGTCGTTTCTCTATGAGAGGCTTATTACCCTAAAAAATATATAAAATATATAAAAAATACATGAATAATAAAAGAAAAAGGAAACCCCGACATATCAGATATATAATATAAAATGACAAGAAAAAAGACAAGAACATATTAATATAAATATAAAAAATTACAAAATTATGTCCGTTATCAAGATGAAAACATACAGCGCTTTGTTAAAAATATCCATTTACAGCAAAAAATAGTGGGATTAACTCAGTCAAAAAAACACAAATTATATTATTTCACTGAAAAATTTGAATGACAAGCCTTTCAGATTGTTTTTGATAACATACAACTTTTTTCTTATCTTGTTTTCAAAAAAACATCCACCGGCGTCTGATTTAAAACGTGGATAAGCGCCCAGAAAGGAATGTGATTTGTGGGAAAGGTTTATGACATTAAAAAGCGAATGATGTATTTGGAATTAATGGTCCATTTTAATTTTTTCTCGTTTTCTCCTTGAATTACATTACTTTTTAGGGTTTAAATGAGTTAAAATATATAGGAAATTAAAAGAAAATGATGTTATCTATTCAGACTAGGGGGGTCGGATGACCGAATGGTTAGCAAGTGCGTGCTGTATGAATAAAGCCTGTCATTGAGTCAACTGGCGTGACTTCGAATCCCTGTTGTACATGGCAAGGAGTAGGGTCACCTGTCTAACCTCGTGGGTTTTATCCGAGTCCTCCGATTTCCTCCCACTGCTAAAGACCCCTATGCGCAAGCGAATTATGGAAATAAAATCAAAAATCATGTTAGTCCCGAAATGACCTAGTTTGTGTCGAGTAGACGTTAAATCCAACCTCTCTCTCTTTCTCTCTCTCTCTCATCCCCGTCTCCATCCCTCTTTCTCTATATTCAGGGTTTAAATGAGTTAAGATAGATAGAAAATAAATGAAAAAGATGTAATCTACTCAGACAAAACACGTGTTAAACCTGATTGTCCTTTCTGTCTTTCTCTTTCTCTCTCTCTCTCTCTCTCTCTCTCTCTCTCTCTCTCTCTCCCCCCCCTCTCTTACTCTATATTCAGGGTTTACAGGATAGATAGAAAATACAAAAAAAAGATGTAATCTGCTCAGAGAAGACACGTGTTAAACAAGATTGTCCTTTCTCTCTTTCTCTTTCTTTCTCTCCGTCTCCATCTCTCTTTCTCTATGTCCAGGGTTTAAATGAGTTAGGATAGATAGAAAATAAATATAACAGATGTTATCTACTCAGACAAAACACGTGTTAAACAAGATTGTCCTTTCTCTCTTTCTCTCTCCATTTCTCTCTCTCTCTCTCTCTCTCTCTCTCTCCCTTCCTCTCTTACTCTATGTTCAGGGTTTAAATGAGTTAAGACAGATAGAAAATAAATAAAAAAGGTGTAATCTACTCGGACAAAACACGTGTTAAACCAGATTGTCCTTTCTCTTTCTCTCTCTCTCTCTCTCCCCCTCCCTCTCTTACTCTATGTTCAGGGTTTAAATGAGTTAAGACAGATAGAAAATAAAAAGAAAAGATGTTATCTACCGAGACAAGACACGTGTTAAACAAGATTGTCCTTTCTCTCTCTCTCTTTCTCTCTTTCTCCCTCTCCCCCTCTCCCATCCCTCTCTCTCTCTCTCTCTCTCTCTCTCTCTCTTTATCTTTCTCTCCCTCTCTCCCCCTCCCTCTCTTACTCTATATTCAGGGTTTAAATGAGTTAAGATAGATAGAAAATACAAAGAAAAGATGTAATCTACTCAGACAAAACACGTAAACCAGATTGTCCTTTCTCTCTTTCTCTTTCTCTCTCTCTCTCTCTCTCTCTCTCTCTCTCTCTCCCTCTCTTACTCTATGTTCAGGGTTTAAATGAGTTAAGATAGATAAAAAATACATAAAACAGACGAGACACGTGTTAAACCAGATTGTCCTTTCTCTTTCTCTCTCTCTCTCTCTCTCTCTCTCTCCCCCTCCCTCTCTTACTCTATATTCAGGGTTTAAATGAGTTAAGATAGATAGAAAATAAATAAAAAAGATGTTTTCTACTCAGACAAAACACGTGTTAAACAAGATTGCCCTTTCTCTTTCTCTCTCCCCTCTTTCTCTCTCTCCCCTCCCTCTCTGTCTCTATGTTCTCTCTTTCTCTCTCTCTCTCTCTCCCTCCCTCTCTTACTCTATATTCAGGGTTTAAATGAGTTAAGACAGATAGAAAATAAATAAAAAAAGATGTTTTCTACTCAGACAAAACACGTGTTAAACAAGATTGTCCTTTCTCTTTCTCTCTCCCCTCTTTCTCTCTCTCCCCTCCCTCTCTGTCTCTATGTTCTCTCTTTCTCTTTCTCTCTCTCTCCCCCTCCCTCTCTTTCTCTATGTTCAGAGTTTAAATGAGTTAAGATAGATAGAAAATAAATAAAAAAAGATGTAATCTACTCGGACAAAACACGTGTTAAACAAGATTGTCCTTTCTCTCTTTCTTTCTCTCTCTCTCTCTCTCTCCCCCTCCATCTCTCTTTCTCTATGTTCAGGGTTTAATGAGTTAAGATAGATAGAAAATAAAACAGATGTAATCTACTCAGACAAAACACGTGTTAAACAAGATTGTCCTTTCTCTTTCTCTCTCTCTCTCTCTCTCTCCCTCTCTCTCTCCCTCCCTCTCTTTCTCTTACTCTATATTCAGGGTTTAAATGAGTTAAGATAGATAGAAAATAAAGACACGTGTTAAACCAGATTGTCCTTTTCTCTCTCTCTCTCTCTCTCTCTCTCTCTTTCTCTTTCTCTCTCCCCCTCCCTCTCTCTCTCTCTCTCTCTCTCTCTCCCCCCCTCTCCACCTCTCTTTCTCTATGTTCATGGTTTAAATGAGTTCAGATAGATAGAAAATAATTAAAAAAGATGTAATCTACTCAGACAAGACACGTGTTAAACAAGATTGTCCTTTGTCTACAGCTCGACACGATCATTCGGTTATATAATTACTGATTCTATCTCCATCCTATATGTAAAGTGTTTTATCTCTCTATTCACTGGACAGGACATTGGCGACCTTACATAGATACTAAATCACACGCTAGAAGAAAAATAAGTTTCTTATCGCTGGAAATGATTGTTATTGAAATTCAAAGGTGTTCATTTAATGTTTAAAGCTGATAAATCGCTTATTGTCATCGATGTTGTATCGAAAATAAATCATCATGTTTTGGGTCATAAATAATCTTTTTATATGACACGAGGAAAAACAATGAGAGAGGGAGAGGGGGGGGCGTCCATTCAACACAAACTAGGTCATATCGGGAGTAGCAAAAGATTCAATACGAGACTAACATGTGGTATAGTATATATATCTTCTAATAGCAATGAGAGAGTGGGGGGATGGGGGCGGGGGATAACGTCCATTCAACACAAGCTAGGTCATTTCGGGACTAACAAACGATTCAATTCGCGTAGGGGTCTATATAGTGGGAGGAAACCTCTAGACACAAACCACGACACTGCGAGACTAACATGTGGTACAGCTGTATATCAGTAATTCGCTAAAAAGCGTAAAGGTTCGATACCACGTCTCAAGGACAGATCTTACGATCTAGACTCAATAACAATACAATATTTGTCCGTATTCCATGATATATATACGATAAATAATTGGTTAATTAGAGAAAAAAGATAGTATACAATAATTTCTAATAACTTAGGCCTTATTATATTACCAGGAAAGAATTTTTTCTTAAATGGGGTTTAACGTCCACTCAACACAACTAGGTCATTTCGGGACTAACATGGTTTTATTTTATTTCAATAATTCGCTTGCGCGTAGGGGTCTTTAGCAGTGGGAGGAAACCGGAGTGCCCGGGGGAAACCCACGAGGTTGAGCAGTATAACGAAAGAAGATATTAAGCCTTATAATATAATATTGTCATTATGCAGCATATATAAACTATAACATACTTTATTCATAAAGTGACACCACTATAAACAGTGCTTGATAACGGAAAGAGGACACTTGTCGAAACGTCGTGCTTTTAGAATAAAACTAGTAACTATATCCCATAAAACCGTGTTCTGTTAATGCGTTTCCCAATCGCTAAATGCCACTAAAAGATCACTATGAACATGTAATTCCTGTGCATTGAAGTAATGCAAGGGGATCTGTTAAAGCCCTAACTCTCCAAACATTTTGGCAACAGAACGAACAAAAAGTCAATACTAACCATTTTGTCTTATTTCGCTTATATGATTGAAAGTAAGTTGCTAAACATAAATTATTACAGAGGTTTAAGACAGAGGGATATTGAAATCCTAACTTTTAAAACAATATAGCTAATAAAATAAGTAATTCTAATAGTTTTCCCTGAATGTTGTGCCATTTAATTAGTATAACGGTGAGAGAAGACAATTACATTATTGCAGAGATGTATCACAAGAGGGTCGTTTGTAGCTCTTACTCTTCAAACACATTGATATTAGAACATAAAAAATTAGTAACACTAACAATTTGGCCTTATTGTTGTGACATTTAATTAGTATAACAATTAGAAGACATTTAAATTATGCCAAAGGTATATCACAAGGGGCTCGTCTGTCGTCCCAAATCTTCAAACACATTGACAATAAACGAAAAAAAATAGCAATACTAATTATTTCGTCTCATTAACTTAATTGAATCAAAGATGGAAAACTTAAGTTACCACAGAAGTGTAAGGCAAGGTGATCTTTTGTAGCCCTATGTTTTCAAACATCTTGACAATATAACGAGCAAGAAACGTAGTACTAACATTGTTGACTGATTTCGCTAAAATTATGAAGTCCACAACTTTACTATAGACAGTCACACAATCGGATTCGCTTGTCAAACATAAATAATTATGAACAGACATTCATTTTATTTGCTTTTCCTTAAATTATTGAATCTAAATTCCCACAACTTTACCAGGGATGTTTAGTCACACAATCCGATACAAACTACGCTTGTCAAACATTAACTAATTTTAACCTGTAACTATTCTAGCACGTGATGAAGGTCAAAACTGTATGAATGAACACTTATTAAAACATGACATTGAAAAACGATTAATTAAATAATAAGTTATTGATAAATTAAATTTATACATACTCGTCTTTGGATAGCTGGTGACTGTTTCTTCTTGGCTAACGCATCAGCCGAGGCGGACATATTTGACGTTTGACACGAGAGCAGCCGAAGTCTGTCGAAGTATAAGACACGAACTAAAGTGGTGAGCCGTGTCGGGGCACGCGAATCCTAAACTCGCCTATTTACCTTTCGGTTGGGATCGGTCGGCCACGAGCACAGCACATACCTCAACACTGAACCAATTAAAAGCCTTGATTGAAGTCACGTGTTAATGACTTGGACGTGTGGACAACAGCGACGACAGCAATAGCCGTAAGTGAAAGTCACGCGTTGTATAAATGTCTTTTCACAAATCTGACGAAATTATTTGTTGTAATGATTGCGTTGTATTATTAAATTTGTCCTCGCCGTTCGTTTACCTTCTAATCCGACGGATTATCCGGTAATTGTCCTATAGAGTGTCATTATGGAATAACCCTAAAATAAAACATAGACCTGTCAGTGTACATTGACCCCGGGTTCAACCAACAGACCGAATAATTAAATTCTTTAGGATTAGAAAAAAACAATATTTGCATAATGGCGGAAGTTGTATTTGTATACTTTTGTCAGGTTTGAATATCTCGTTAATAACAATTGATGCCATTTCAGTTTTAATCAGGATGATGTATGATGCGTGCGACATCCTCTAGGTGGAAGCGGACGTTAAATACAACTAACTCACACACTTATTCCGTTATAAGCTAATCCCATGGTCAACGTTATTTATAACACAGCTTTTAAAATGAAACGATCTTCATTTATATATTGTATTTTGGTCCTGATTTTGATTTTTAAAAATTAATTACTGTTTCTAAGTGTCTAGCTTAATATAGAATACCATCTTCAATTAGCCCAGGTTAGGTGAAGAATCGTGGGACGTTAAACCCCATTACATACTAATATGGAAAAAATTGTAAATATTCTCATTATTTTTTTTTCAAAGCAATTGAGATGTTGCTTTAGAACCCGACTTGATATACATTTTTTTATCTCCCACGAATTAATAAGCACAAGTGAAGGTGGATTTCTACACAAATTATTTGTTAAATCTACCATTTTTAGGGAGATGAGGTTTGACGTCCATGCAACATTTTGTTGTATGGGAACTAAAGCATATATTTGATTTCAAGGATGTGCTTCCACGCCGGTGGTTTTAGAAAATGGAGGATGTACCAGAGAAATCCAATACGGTGGGGCGAGGGGGCGGTAACGCTTGCGCATTAGATCGTTAGGTCTGTCATTGGTATCGATTCCCCACTTGTACGTGACAAGGAGTAGGATCGCCTGTCCAACCTCGTGGGTTTTCCTGGACTTACGGGTTCGTCCCACGGCTAACGACACCTATGCGCAAGAAAATTATTGAAATAAAATTGAACCATGTTAGTCCCGAAATGACTTAGTTTGTGTTGAGTGGACGGTAAACCCCATTTCTCTCTCTCTCTATATATATATATATATATATGAAAATAAAAAAATACGTCCAGGTAAAAAATTCTCCATTTTACTTCATTCCGACATACATTAAGTCATATAAGCTAGCTATCTGCCCTCTATAGGCGTCTTCGGATATTAATAATGCATATATATATATATAGATCGCTTGTTAGTTAGACCACCCTGCCATATCTACGCAACATTTAAAAAGTTGGCTAATGGTATGCGTGTCCACATCTTCAACCCTTTGTTCCAGCTGAAATTGTAACCATACCCGAATCAGATTAAATATTATATATATATACGTTTACCTACCCCTTGGAAGAATGCCAATAGGTCAATACCCTGACACGTGAGACTGGACGGACGAGATTAGCGCCATTGTTATTGACATAGACATGTACATGTATTTCTCCATCTGTTTGTAGATTATCTAATATAATTAACACTTCAACTAATTCAGAGTTCGTAAGATGAAATTACAAAACACTGTTCAGTGAAATGTTTATATTTCTAAAATTCATTTGTATCATTTGCTTGATAAAGAAGAGAGTATCCTCGTCGAAACGTCGCTTAGTATCAAACTCAGTAATTGCGTATCCATTAAATTGTACCTCGTGTTTCTAAAACTGTTTCAAACCCCAAAGCTCATTTATTTAAATTTTTCGATAAAATTTGTCATAAAAAAGATTTTGATTACCGCTTCCCAGAAATTACTAAACTCTATTTGGTGAAATGTTTAATTTATAAAATTGTTTCAAACCCACGAAGCTCATTTAATTAATATTTATCAATAACGTTCGTTAAAGAAAAGACGTATCTAATAAATGTCAATCATTTTCATATTGTGATTTACCGTTTTCCAAAAAAATACAAAACTGTATTCAGTGAAATGTTTAATTTATAAAATTGTTTCAAACCCACGAAGCTCAATTAATTAATATTTATCAATAACGTTCGTCGTAGAAAAGACGTATCTAATAAATGTCAATCATTGGCATATTGTGATTACCGCTTTCCAAGAAATTACTAAAATGTATTTGGTGAAATGTTTAATTTGTCAAATTGTTTTAAACCCCAGAACCTAATTTATTTATACTTATCGACAAAGTTTGTCGCCAAAAGGATGAACCTAAAATCTCAATAATAAGCATATTTTGATTACCGCTTTCCAAGAAATTACTAAACTGTATTCGGTGAAATGTTTAATTTGTCAAATTGTTTCAAACCCCAGAAAGCTAATTTATTTATTTTTATCGACAAAGGTTGTCACTGAAAATGTCAATTACAGAAATGCCAAAATGAAGATACGACAACGGTGAAACTTGGTGACAAGGGGCCGAGGTGAAGAGCGAATAATTTGCATTTTTTGATTGTAGCTTGCCAGCTTAAATTGAGTGGTAGTCACTGAATCACCAACAAAAGGCGCTGTTTGTACCGAGTGTCTTAATTTTGGTTTTAATAAAGTGGGGTACCCGTCGATCAAAGCAAAGTGTAACAATAGCTCGTTGTTTATTTGTACTTAGGCCAGTCTTCTGCTTCAGTGATCAGAATATTGCAATTATTTTTATTTAGAATGCTTCATTGGACTTATATCGGTCGTCTATACATATTTACATGTGTATATACTGTGTCGTTATTGTTTCATGTGCTTGTTCGCTCTATACTGCAAGCCATGGTGCACAGGCTAATATGAAATCAACTGGAAATTTGTCAGTAATTTGAATGAAGGGGAAGACTGTAAACCATCGCTTAAGACTTTCACACCTGTGGAAATTACATTTACGGTTAAATTTGTACAGTTTAGGGAGTATCGGGTGGGGCGGGGGCGGTGCGTGTCAAGGTGGAGGTTTGGGGGATTGCCCAATGATTTTTATAAAGCCATTTAGTTGTATGCATGTATACGATTAGAGAGAGACGACGACATAGTTCATACCTGAGTTTGTGCGATACCCGCCCACCACCCCACCGGGACACGCGTCTAATTGCTGTTCGGGTAAAATCCCCCCCCCCCCCCATGGAACACTGCTTGAAATATGCCCGTTTTCAGTGTGCAAGTTAAACGCCAGAACACACATTTCCATGTGTTCATTGGCGTTAGTATAAATGATACCAAAAGCCCGCCACGCAGAATTAACGAATTGTATTCACTGAAATACCCGTACATTCGAAATTCCTCCTGTAGATAAACACTGCTGTGTCAAACCTATTCTTTAGCCTTAAACAAGATTCAGAAACGAAATAAGTCATTTGTGTGTCCCGTCGTTATAAGACCAGTCAGGGGAAATCAGAAGGTCTGTCATTAGTCAAGTATGTTGTGGTTTCTCGATTCCCCTCTTGTACGTGACACGGAGTAGGGTTGCCTGTCAAACCTCTTACGTTTCTTCCAGGTCTTCAGCCCCCAACCAGGTCTTCAGTCCCAACCAGGTCTTCAGCCCCCAACCAGGGGATCACGGTGGCTAAGTGGATAAGGCGCTGGTTCGCTAGCCTGCAGGTCGGGTGTTCGATCCCTGCATTGGCCGAGAAAGTTCATTTCGATTTTCCGGCGTGATTTCCCCTTGTCAGTGATGCAGAAGGAGGGACTGAAAAGGACAGCTGCCTAGTCGTTCGGATGGGACGAAAAACCGAGGTCCCGTGTACACATTGGCGTGCACGTAAAAGAACCCTTGGCAGTTGGAATTCAGTTGCTGCCCGGGCAAAATTTCCCTCATAGCCCACTGTATGGCGTATGCCCGTCTTCAATTAGCCCAGGCTAGGTGCTTAAGCGTAGGACGTTAAACCCCATTTCATTCATTCATTCAGCCCCCAACCAACTGTTAAAGACCCCTACGCCAAGCTAATTATTTAAAAAAAAGTAGTACCATAGAAGAAGAGAAACTTTATTGCATAAAACACCTTACAAGGTTATGTGCACATATAGATAAAATTATAATATAATATAAAAGAGGCAAACAAAGGATACGTTCATGTACATAATAATAAGATAAACATACATACTTTACGTAGACATGAACGAATTGTATATAAAAGCTCCTAGACATTTCAAAATTTCTACATTTTTATTCATCATAAGTATTTCAAATTGTTGTAAAACATTCATTTTATAAAAATTTGGCTCTTGAAATACAATTAGTCTAAACAGTTCTATTCTATTTTCGTCATGTCGTTTGTACTTTGTTCGAACATGCATGAATTTCGACCCTCTACCTCCTCCCGAAATGGTCTATTTCGTGTCAAGTGGACGTTAAACCCCACTTTGTTCTCTCTCTATCCCAATCATTTGCAGTGCAGTAGGACCTTAAACCACATTTCATTTCATTTATTTGGGTGGCCTGTATAGGGATCATTATAACAAGTGAGGTTCAAGTTCTCCAACCCAAAAACCTTCTTCAGTTCCTATAAAAAATAACTTTGAATCGAGGATTTATCTCACTCATTTATATTTCCTTACAGTCACATAAATCAACAACTGTGAGTTTTTGTTTAAGATTTAAAAAAGAACGTACTAGAAAAATATTATCCAGTTACAAAACAATTAAATCTTATTTTGACTAGGAACTCAAGCTGATAAGAGAGATAGAGAAATTATTTTGAAAATCCCAAAATCTTCTTCAATTCCCTTATGAAATAATAACTTAAAACCGAGGATTTTTTTTTGCTACAATAAAATAAATCAACAACTGTTTAAGATTTTAAAAAGAACGTATATAGAAAAACGTTATCCAATTACAAAACAATTAAATATTTATTACGACTAGGGACACCATGCTGACAAGTGAACTAGGGGAATTATTATTAAAGTCACAGGGAAGGCGACAGGGGGGACCTGCTAGGCCACTGGTCTGATATTATTTTATCCGATTACAAAACAATTAAATCTTTTATTAACACTAGGAACTTCACGCTGATAAGAAGAAATTATTGTGAAAAGTCACAGGGGTAGACGACAGGGCTACCTGCTAAGCCATTCGTCTTTTATTATGTCTAAAAACGACCGAGTAAAATCTATGTTAAGAAACTAAATAAAAGGCAAATAGTGATTTGTTTTTTTTTCTGGCGCGTATTTGTATGACTGTCTTTCGCACAATTGATCTACAGTAGACAAATATCTATATATCTTTGTCGCTTATGTAAAGTTGAATCCAATTTGGCGATTCCTACATGCGACGTCACGCGCGCCCCATCCACCTTTTCAACGTGAGGCGACATTCTAACACAAGTATACGTATCTGTCAATTACGTTCTCCTTTGAAACCAAGTAAAGTAATTATAGAAGATCCCGACAGTTTTCTAAGAACCTGCTCTAAGTCAGAGATCAGGCCACATGATCCTATCACAGAAGGGCGTTCCCATATAATAATGTGACATGGACACCAAATTCCTTGAGAATTTTGATCTAGAGTGTAATCTCTCAAAGCTAGATTGTTTTTTTTTCGCTTATTAATATTTCCGCGAGATTTGTTTTACGTATATACACGCTAAAGTACACGGGGGACCATATGAAAGTCTTCAAATGCCGAGGTTCAGCTGTATCTTATTCTTATTCGTGTCTTTAATAATTGATTTTTACCCTCTCGCCTTTGGGTGAATAAGATCCGGGTTCTATCGTGTTGACGGAGAAAGCTTCTAGGGATTAAATATGTGTGTAATTGTTCCTGGCACCTGAAGTTAATGGCCTAATTCCCCAAGAGTTGTCCAATCTATTACACTTTTATATTTATTTTTAGGGGGTTTGATGGCCGAATTGTTAGCAACGTTGTATACATACGGTTATAAAAAAACCCGCACCAATCTTCAAACTAAAAACTAATTCGAATCAAAAGTTCTAATTTATATTCCTCTCACTCGACAGTAAATAATGGGTCGCCACAATTCAAACACTCAACCCCTTCATCCCGAGACGTTTCTTTTATTCTTTGTCTAATTTTATTTATAATAATTTATATACACACCTGGGTCCCTCCTTCACATTTTTACCTTTTAAATGACAAAGACATACAGTATATATCCAGTCATATGACTTCATAATTTGTCAAAGTTAGTTGGTTGTCTAATTATTCACAACTCGCTACTTGTTACAATATACCGTTAGAATATCTAAATAATTTAACATTTTAATAGAGGAAGGTGCGTGGATCGCCACCAATCTGTCCAATTTACCTGATACAGGTGTTACAGATGCCTTGAAAACATGGATTTCGATTTCAAAAATAAAAGTGTGATAAATTGGAGAGGGAGAGAGAGAGATAAATATAGGGTTTAACGTCAACTCGACGCGTATGGGTCTTTAGCAGTGGGAAGAAACCGAATGGCAGGAGAAAACCCACAGGGTTGGACAGGCGACCCTACTCCTTGTCACGTACAACCGGGGAATCGAAACCGCGTCAGTTGACCCAATGATAGACCTTATGATACTGAGCGCACTTGCTAATCTTTCGGCCATCCAAATTAATGGCACCGAGAATCGGGGAACCTATGACTCATTAGGTTTTCAATTGATCGTATATTTGGACAATTAAGAAGAATTCAATTTATTTGTGGCTTAGCAAGAGCTGAATATTTATACAAATTAATGACCAAAATGATTTAAATTTAACTGCGTAAAATATAAGGAGCTAAACCAAACCTTATGTCGCGCTTTGAAAATGTCCCTTAAAAGGTAGCAAAAACGTTTTACTGTTGTCATATTTTTGCATGTGTATATTCATCTTGAATTTCATGATCGACGGGGTAGCGTCGTTTTAATTCAAAAGCCATTTTAAATGAACAATACGGCTACCATATTTAATAAATACCTGACCATGATAGACTATAATCATTAAAATATGTTTTTATTTATATATAATAAACACGTGTATCAGTTTCAGGTGGAATCAACTCGAGACTTGATGTCCCCGACACAATCATCCCGAGAGGTCTTTTATCTCCCGGTGTGTGAGAGTTGGGTTGTGTTTGGGCAACGTCAACACAAAACAAAAGTCAAATCGCATCGACGATAGTAATCAAAGCCCGCTACTAAAACAGAAATCTAAAACAATTTGAAGAATGAATTATGTATCGAAATACCCTCCTAAAACTTATCACATGTATAACGTATCCATTCTCTAGTTTCATTTCTTTTGATAAAAAACGCCGTTCTTGTCATCTGATGAAGACGTAACAGAAGAAAACACGCGACCCCCAACGAATCAAAAAGATCTGGTTAAAGATCAACAAAAGCCGAGCGATATTTAAAGCGGATATTTATTCGGTGTTAAGAGCTAGACTTTAATATAGTTGCTATATTATGTAAATTTTAAACCCCAACAACGTCAAGCTGTGTGTCAATATGGTCGGATCACATCTTTATCAACGTATAACTTTACCAGCTATGTACCTCATACAAGATTAAGATTAAGGGCGGGAGGAGAGATATAAATGAAATGAAATGAAATGGGGTTTAATGTCCCACTGTTTTGCTCCGAACTGGGCTAATGAGTGACAATTATGCCCGGACAACAGCACTACGGCCTACACTTATATCGAATTCCGGGTCTAGCAGGAAAATCTGGATGAACTTTCTCGGCCAATGCAAGGATAGAACACCTTAACCCCAAGGCTAGCGAGCCAGCGCCTCCCTCACTTAGCCACCGTGACCCCATTTAGGGAGGGAGACAGATTTAGAAATAAAATGGGGTTTAACGTCCCACGTATAACTTTACCATCTATGTACACTATACAAGATTAAGGGAGGGGATATATATAATGAATTGAAATGGTGTTTAACGATTGTCTACGATATCACCCTAGGTGGAAGTGGACGTTAAACCCCATATAAGAAGGGTTTAACGTCATACTATTCTTCTCCGAACTTGGCTAATGAAGACGGGCATACGCCATACATTGTACTATGGGGGAAATTTTGCCTGGTCAGCGGTCGGACCCGGAGAAAACCCACAAACTTTAAAATTGTGATCAGAAACAAAACGCTTCAGTATAGTCATTGGATAAAATTAAAATGAAAAGTTGAAGTTTCGATTTAATCAATTTGTAAGACGGTTACTTTTCTTTCTTACAAAATATAATAAGGAATCGGACATCGACACACAATGATTGTCATCAGTTTAAAATAATTAAATCATTAATGGTAAGTGCAAGGGGACTGCGCCACATATGATTTACATAAAAGACAAACATAACGACAAGACATCATACTCCGATCGTTAAATGATTACTAAATTATTACGGCTAGCCCAAGGATCCATTCACTTAAAGGGGCAATCCCGATAAGAACAGGGTCTCAAAAATTAAAATCCGAGTATTTGTAAAATTTATGGACCAAAATATAAAAGCATGGTGTATTTACATTGTCTGAAAATTTCAGCTGAAAAAAATGAGTCGTTTGGACGTGAACGTCAACTTTGCTTATCCGGACACGTAACCCTTTTAAGATTTCCGGTCATTTTTTTCATTGGGTGACCTGATAATCGATTTACGTTTCTTGAGAGGTCTATACAGTGAATGACCCATGTACTGTACTTGATAACAAAAGGTAAATTTCACCTACATATTATTTTTATAGAAAAAAGTCTGGTTTTATCCAGATACTTTATAATACACAGGTTTCCATTTCCAGGTGCAGACTGTCAGGTTTAAGTTATTTACAAGCGTATCACAAATATCGGGCTAGTTGATCGGCCTTAGATAATGGGTTTTAAATGAGTTTAACACAAAATCAAGCAGTTTTATTCCCCAAAAAGTTATCGGGATTGGCCCTTTAATTTGATATGTTCCTTTGTTTGTCATTTCTGCGTGTTGTGTCTTGTCCATAGATTTGTTTCTATGTAAATTATGTGCAGGGCAGCCCCTCTCCCCTGCACTTACTATTTGATATGCTATAAGTAATTGGGCAAATCACCACAGGGTACGGGTTTATGAATTGACAATTACTGGATTTATTTTTATGAAATGTTGCGACGAGGATACCCCGATCTTTATTAAGAAAATACAAGTACTCAATAACTGATTACTAACTAAAAATGGTTTTAAAACAAAATCTAACCAACTCATGCCGTAAATAAATATAAGTAATATTAAGTTATATCACGTCTCTTGGTTTAGGATAATAAATATGCCATCTCATAAAATCTAAGGCATATATTTTATTTAAAGCATAGGGGTTGTTAATGCTAGATTTACGTAACTGTTGAAGGACCACAGCCACACCTAAACGTGTATATTTTGAGACAACACAGGGTCCTATTCCGAGTGGGGATCACGGTGGCTAAGTGGATAAGGCGCTGGTTCGCTAGCCTGGAGGTTGAGTGTTCGATCCCTGCATTGGCCGAGAAAGTTCATCTCGATTTTCCGGCGTGATTTCCCCTTGTCAGTGATGCAGAAGGAGGGCCTGACAAGGACAGCTGCCTAGTCGTTCGGATGGGACGAAAAACCGAGGTCCCGTGTACAAATTGGAGTGCACGTAAAAGATCCCTTGGCAGTTGGAATTCGATATAAGAGTAGGCCGTAGCGCCGCTGCCCGGGCAAAATTTCCCTCATTGCACACTGTGGCGTATGCCCGTCTTCAATTAGCCCAGGTACGGTGCTTAAGCGTAGGACGTTAAACCCCATTTCATTCATTTTCATTCATTCCTATTCCGAGTGCAAAATCCGTGATCACCATGCCCTTGATTTCGCGATATTTTCTGAACATTTCCAGCAAGTTTCGAATACTGAAATGACATTACATGTATATCTGTCAAGCCAACGCACGTGTCAAGGCAGAAAGTAGGCAATATATGTATATTTTTGTATCACAAAACACCCCACATATAAGACGCCCAAATAAATAAAAATTAAACCGAGCAGAAATGAAGATGTTCAAATTTCGTGCAGTGTAATTCTCCAGTGCAGAAGAATCACAATCAACAGATACAGCCTCGGCTTATCTTTCCTCCGTCTTCCAACCAGATTTTTCTAACACAAACACTTTGATTAGTTTTAGATTCTGACATTATTTGTGAAAGCTGGACCACAAATGGCGAAGATTAAACGAAGCGTATTGGTCTTGACAAAAGGTAAACATTATCACTTCAATAGAAAAAAAAAATAGGGCGAGAACATCCACACTTGATTCAAACGTCTCGTGCATTACGTCATCAGCCTGTCATGATGACGTTACATGGCCGTTTTGAAATACAGTGGAAGGCGTACTATGTCTGTTCAGCGAAGGGGAAACTTAGCCTCGGGGTGACGTGTTCATGATTGTAAGGCGCACTTATCGACGAGAGCACGCGGTAAATGGATTATGAATGGCCGCCTCAAAATTTCTTAAGATAAATTATATAATTAGGATGTTTGACGTTTAGATATTCTGATGGCCTATTTTCCAGTCGAGAGAAAGCCATACAACCACGTCACCTGTACGAAAACATGGTTCCAATTGAAAAACAATACAAATATGTCTTTGGGGGAGCTAAACTCTTCAAAGTCCCTGGAGTAAGGTTTGAGGACTACAATATCGTGAATATCCAGGCACGTGTCTAAAAGATGTTGGGGCGGGGGCGGTGGGCTGCTCGCGGAGAGCATATACTTTTTCACCTAGATTCATCGAAATTACGTCGAACAAAAAAGCGCGAAATTGTTTTCGGTTCTTCTGGAACATGCATTAAAATGTTGCTTCTTATTTCTTCTGGAAAAAAAACTAATTTAGAATTTAGAATTTTGAACATCTTTGTCGCGATTTAAGTGGCTTTTTATTTATCTGACCTAGTTGTGTTGAGTGGACGAAAAACCCCATTTCTCTCTCTCTCTCTTTTTATATATCAATTCTCCGAATCACGGAAAATTTAATAGTTTTGGCCTCAGCGAGCAACTTGAAGCAAACCAAATTTCACAAGACTGATTATTGTTTTTGATCCCGGTGTTGACAGCGAAAGTACATCGGGGTTTTCCAGCGTAGTTTCCACTCGTCAGCGGTGCATGACGGAGGGCCTGTCAACATAACAATGTCTAGTCGTTTATATGGGACGACAAAAACAGGGTCCTGTGTGCATGCTTTCGTGTAAGTAAAGAGGCCTCGACAGTCGGAATTCGACATGAGAGTGTGTCTGTCTTCGTTAACCCGGGGAGCTTTTAAGCCCGCTTTCCAATTATCAGTGGTGCAGGACGGAGGGCCTGCCAGAGGAATATGGGAAGACAAGCCGTGTTCCCGTGTACACATTGGCGTACACGAAAAAGAGAGGGAGAGGGGGAGAGATTGGGTTTTACGTCCATTAGACACAAACTCTGTCATTTCGGGAGTAACATATGGTTTTAATTTTAATTTCAATAATTTGCTTGCGCGTACACGAAAAAGAATCCTTGGTTGGCAGTTGTTGGAATTCGAAATGAGAACAGGCCGTAGCGCCGATGTCCGGGCAGCATTTATGGCACACTGCATGTCGCATGCCCAGGCCCGAAGCCAGAAACCAAAATTTAGCCGACATAGGGGGGGGGGGGGAGAGAAAGATAAATTTCCGACGACAAAAAATCAATGAACGAAGGTCATCGCCGACTGCCGTGAGCAGGAGGAGGAGAGAGCACGAAAATTAGAAGCTGAGAGAGTGAATTTTAGGCCTCTGTGACATGCAGGTAGCGAATCTGTCGGACAATTAGGAGTTTCCAGCCGACATATTAACTATCTCTCGGCCGAATTTGAGAGGATATGTCGTACTAAAACTCTCTCCCGGCGAAAATGTGAGATAGCTTACCAGCGATTTTTTTCCGACACGGACAGAAATATTCCGACAGGAACGGCCATGGGAGGGCGGCTCCCCCCCCCCAGCACCCCCACTAGCCTCGGGCCTGCGCATGCCTGTCTTGTGTGAGATATCTCTATTTAACGTCGAAATGATCACGTCGACGATATCTTGTGACATTAATCCTTGATTTATAAGTACCATTGACAGCCGGGATGGAAAATAAATAAAAGTGATTTAAGATACTATAAGATCCTCATGCATATTTATGACAATCCTCGAGGTGACTGTTATCTCGACCTTGAAACCACCAAACACGTTTTATTCCCCTGTCCAAACTACTACACACACCAGGGAAATAATACTATTGATTTATTACCAATATATTTTAGAAATATAACTTGTCTATTCTACAGTAATGCCAAAATATCTCCAGACGTCAACATAAAAAATTTAAAAACTGTTTACAAATATATTAAACATACAAAACGTCTTATTCCGTATAATACAACCTTGTTTTGAGGAATTTATTTATTTATTTTTATTTACAATCAACTAGGTATTTGTAACATAAATAAGTAAAATACTGTAATCAGTCTTTGTCTTATCATATTTGAATTAAACTGTGCATTTATCATTCACCCTACCCAGCAGGAAGCAAATTAATACAATCATACTGGGCTCGGTTTTGTATCCTATTCTTTATGCCTTCAAATTGTACAATATTTTCGAAATAAATAAAGTTTAAACCAAAATATTCCTATAGGACAGTACATCGCCTCTCTTCCTTAGCCTGTTTGATGAGATAGAGAGAGAAAGAGAGAGAGATAGAGAGAGTGAGAGAGGGGGTGGGGGTAACGTCAATTCGACACAAAATAAGTCATTTCGGCACTAACATATGGTTCAATCTATTTTAATGATTCGCATGCGCGTAGGGGTATTTAGCAGTGGGGGCCATCCATAAAGTACGTACGTTTGAAGGGGGAGGGGGGGGGGGGTCACGCCAAAAGCGTACAGGTGCGTTAATTCAATGACAAAACTTGCTTACAGGAGCGTACAGGGGGAGGGGGGTCTGAATTTTACCCAGTTTGAGCGTACGTACTTTATGGATGGCCCCGTGGGGGAAAACCGGAGAACCCGGAGGAAACTACGAGGTTGGACACGCGACCCTACTTCTTGTTACGTACAACCGGGTAATCGAAACCACGCCAATCGACTCAATGACAGCCCTTATGATGCAGCGCGCACACTATAATATTAGTCCAGTCAGTGCAACCCAGTACGAACAGGACACCGAGACTCATTTATTTTACGTTTTGTTTCACGAAAAAAAATACCCCTACCTCTTAAAGTTTCATCTTATTCTCATTTATTTTCCGGGGTACGTGTCATTTTTTTCAGCGAGAAGATTGATAAGTCAGGTTTCAGTTATGATTTAATGAGCGCATCACAGGTATTTCACAACTTTTATAATCCCGAATAACTCATGTTCCATGTTATTGGGGAAGGTGTTACGCCAAGGTGCTGCTTTATCACCATATCATTTCAAACAAATGACACTGATAAACGTTCAAAGAGAAAGAAATGTTGACCCCTTTGCCATTGACACACTGATACATTCCACCGTATATGCCCACCAACACATATCGGTCGTGTATAGATACAGTCATACATCCATCGCTAGATTATCGGATATTATGTGTGAAACAGTTTTATTTAACGTCCGCTTCCACCAAAGTGATATCGCAGACTAGATAATCGGGGATTATTTGAGAAGTTGCTTTTATAACAATTGGAGTGCACGTAAAAGATCCCTTGGCAGTTGGAATTCGATATAAGAGTAGGCCGTAGCGCCGCTGCCCGGGCAAAATTTCACTCATAGCACACTGTTGGCGTATGCCCGTCTTCAATTGGCCCAGGTTAGGTGCTTAAGCGTAGGACGTTAAACCCCATTTCATTCATTCATTTATAACAATTGGTGTTGGCGATGTGCTGGTCGTTGCCTGAAACGTTTTCAACCCCCTTGTTTAACAGAATGAAGCTTCGGATAAAGCTTGAACTTGGCCTTTTACATCTACATATATACTCACCGAACACATATCGGTCGTGTAGAGAAATTGTCATACATCCATTGCTAGATTATCAGAGGCTTTTTAAGATGTTGATTTTATATCGATTGATGGCGGTGCCTTCCAAAATGAAATACAGTTCGGAGACGTAAATCTGCCTAATGCCGGTCTTTCTTTAGGAGGCCTGACATATTATTTAAACTATTTTAATTAAAATTACACATTTATTAACAAAACAAGACCATGATCAACCCTCGATGGCATCTATACATCCATCGCTAGATTGTCGGGGATTATGTGTGAAATAGTTTTATTTAACGTCCGCTTCCATCGGAGATTATTTAAGATGTTGCTTTTATAACAATTGGTGTTGGCGGTGCGCTGGTCGTTACTTGAAACGTTTTCAACCCCTTGTTGAATAGAATTACAGTTCCGAGTCAAGCTTGCATTGCCCCCTTGCTAAAACGTTCACTGGTGCCCTTGCATGAACAGTGAACGAGTGTTTATTTGCTTCCCAGGCCACAAAAACATAGATTTAGACACAATTTCCACCAAATTTGAACATTTAATTGCCAAATTATAGTATTAAATCAATTTTTGAAACATGAAGCTATGCTAATTATATAGCATATTACGTAATTTGACCCCTTTCAACCAAAAATATTTTGGAACATTTTTGGGATGGTGTTTAGGGGACTATGAAATGCATTCCAGCGAAATTAATTCTGTTGCAATTTGTTTTAGGTCTAACCCCAGATTGAATGGACTATTGGGGAATATTCTGATCATTGGAAATGATATTTTGAAATTTGTGGTACAGAAAAGTACGAACTTAGAGATTCATTACATCTGCCTACTGCAGGCCTCTCTTTTAGCCTCAAATATTATACTAAATTATTAATTAGACATTTATTCACATGACAAGCCCATAATCTATGCAAGCGAATTATTGAAATAAAATTAAACCATAATATGTTAGTACCGAAATGACCTGGCTTGTGTCGAGGGGACGTTAAATCCCCCCTCCCTCTCTCTCTCTCTCTCTCTCTCTGTCTTTCTGTCTATCTCTCTAGATGCTGCCAGAATTGTTTGATTAGACACACGATTTTGTGTTGAGTGGATGTTAAACCCCATTTCTCTCTCTCTCTCTCTCTTTCTCTCTCAAAACGTTATAGCGAGAACCGTCAATTCTTTATCTAAATCTTTATGAATTCGTGTATTAATAAAATTTCACTTTCAATTCAAAGCCTCAAATGGGGGATCCGTGGAAAAATATTCAACAAATTCACATCATCACATCCACGAGATATACCCACGTGCGATTGTCGGCGCGTGACAGAGAAAAGAAGACGAATGTCTAGTAAGTATATGTTAGTATTTAAACAAGAGGCGTTTGGTGAATGTATATTTTCCCCATCAAACAATGCGTGAGACCTTAGAAATAGACATAAAACATAGCTATTAATTACCTACGTCGGTATATAGACATACATTGTAGATATATCTATAGGTAGAAAGCCTAATGAGATAAACACGTCTTTGAAGAAATGCCAAGGAAAGCAGAAAAAAATATCATTAAAGTTCAGCTTGGTAAACGTTGACCGGGCGAAGAATTTGTCAAGTGTTGCCATAGATACATGTCAAGTGTTGCCATAGATACATTACTTATAGTATATGTATACAGCCATCTTTGTATATAGTCGTAATCAATAAATATTAAGATCAAAAAAAGAAGAAATTTCATTGTAATAGAATCGTGCTCTCGACCTAAGTGGAACTTTATTAGATTGTCGTAGCCATAACCGTGTGACGTCAGGACGTTCAACTGTCTATAATTAGACATTTAAATCTTGTCTCTTTACCTCGCTCCCTACATTTTGCTTGGGTGGAACCATACTGCACACAGCGATCAACGTACGTCATACCAGAATTCTCAGCTGGAGCTAGCAGTGGATAGGTAGCCTAAGTTTGGGGTGAGGACGAACGAATTCAACTACATCCAGAACAGCAAAATATGGCGACGACTTCCCCCAAAATCTGTCGGAAGTAAATATGTATTTATGATGCATTATGTTTGTATTGTATGCTGTGCTCAATGTATGTTTTGGTACAATAAAATCTTATCTTACTATAAACATGCAGCTAGCCGCCGAACAGATCCCACTAATAAACCTCTTAATCCACGTAATTCACTATAAATATTTACCAAAAAAACTGATAGAAGAGAGAGAAAGAGAACGAGAGAGAGAGAGAGAGAGAGAGAGAGTTCAATGCTGGTTCGTTTCCAATTACATACAAACCCCCAAGACTTTTTAAATATGAACCAAGAATCTGCCTAGACAAAAGCGTTGAACTGAAAATGATAATTATATTTGTCAACAATTAAAATTACCATAGAACAATTTACATTCAATACATTACGGAACAACTTGATGTCTAGATTAAACTCGTCAGACTCGGCGGACGTATATTTTCAGACATATTTATTTATTATGTTTGAGCGTTTTACGACATTCTATCTGGATTGTCGCCCTTATTGTTGTTAATCTTTTAATATTTAAACTCATGATGTCAAATGGTAGATTATCGCCTTCAGACCGATCGCACTATTTCTATTACTTTTTTCTTGTAAATCCATATTTTTTCATTTTGATTGAAGCCCGCGTCATTACAGACCCGGGACTGTACAGCACAGTGGACGTTTGCGGCTGACGATTGTTCTCCTCACCTGATTTATGTCTTGCAAAGTCTGTGTAGAAGTTTGTTAATGTCCGCATATTTGTCTTGTCCGCATGCTTGTTTGTTTCCGATATAATTGTGTTTGTTCTGATTCGTGGGTTTGATCCGGGTTCTGCTGTTTCCTCCCGCTGCTAACGACCCCTACGCGCAAACTAATTTTGCGAATATAATTGAGCTACGTGTTACTCTCGAAATGACATAGTTTGTGTGTTAAGTGGACGTTAAACCCAATATTTTTGCCCCCCCCCCATCTCTCTCTCTTTTCTATAAAAAAAAGATCGTACTATTCACAAGAGAAAAGAGAGCCAATCCTACACCACGTATTGCGACTGTTAAATTCGTAACAGAGAACGAACCGAGGGTTGCATCTATTGACTTGAACCTCTCCCTTTATTCTCAGCTCCCAAATTAACTCCAGGTCACCGCATCCCTTTGTCCAAACGAGAGAAACAATTCATGCTTCGTTCTGTTTATTGTCGACTTTTTCTCCAAGAAAATTAACTTCAAACATGAATTGAAAGGACTGTAGTGGTATTAGAAAACCCCACCCGTCTATGTCCAGCGCGTGTGTCCTGCATGCGCCAGTCACGAGATTATGATGAACGCGACAAGGAAAGGCAAATGCCCGACAAGGTACATATTTGTTGAGCTGGCTATACGGCAGTCTCTTTGATGAAACCTACTTTGAAAGCGTAAAATTGACTTTAGCGTCGTGAGCTTTATGTATTTTAGTCTAATTGAGTTGATGCAAACTATGTGAAGAGGGATTTGAGAGTACAGACAGCCGGACGGGGGTCATCGTTCAAACTGAACCCGATGTTTCTTCTTGAAGTCAACACACAGTACATAATTAACCTTCTCGGTGAAACAGTTAAATTTCTCCATCTCCCGATCCAGTTAATAATAATAATCGCGTCATTTTACAAGGCTAGCAAATTAGGCCTGAGACCTTTTTCCAATTTGGCCCTTGGCACAGATCGTGCGAATGATTTCGATCATTACTGCAGGAAGAAACCGAAGATCTCGGGGGAAACCTGCCTGATCGGTCGGGAGACCGAATATCCCTCTCACTTACAACGATAAAGTTAAATTTCTTCTTATATTTACCAAATAGTGGGTGTACTTTAAACAATATTCCGTTATAAAATAATGTCAATTTATATTTTCCCTTTTCATTTACTCGCTCCAGGAGGCATATTATAATATAACACATTCTAAAAGCGTTTTTCAGGAAAAATGGTAGGTTTCAGCTGAAAACCATCGCACCCGTTTATAAAATAGGGGGTATGTCAGGTTCCTGTTAAGGAAGTCTGTCATAATTGTCTCTAAATTACATAGGCATACATACAAATTGAGCTTTTTAATAAGATAAATCATTTTTGTAATGATGTAGGAGATCACATTGTTGTTTATTTTTTTATGTAGCTGAGCAGGATGCCCCTCCCCCCTCTGGATACGCCCCTGGATGTTCGCTTTGAAATTAAAATGAAAATTTCGTCGAAATTTAAAAATACATAACAGTAACGTTGAACGACACCAGAAAAATTAGATCGCTGTCCGGATGAAAGTAGATGTGTTTCAGGAAAGTGGTTCCTGAGATCTTGATTCTGGTGAAGCCGTAAATAATATTATACATTTCTTATTAATCAAATGTCTTATCGGGCATATGTTGATATATATTTAACTGTTATCGCACTAATTAATGGACAAAATAAGGTCATTAGCCAAAGTGGCTTACGAAGCATACTTAGTTCCTCCGAGAAAATTGGGCAAAAATGGTGTGGCAATGGTGATTTGTGACACATATATGGACCGGTATACATGTATAACATTCAATTTCATCAGCTACATCAATAAAACACTTAAATCTACACAATTTCAAACAAACACAATAATAAGTCATTGTTTTATACTTATACCTGTATCAGTCACTGGTAGTTAGCAACGTATGTGGTCCGGTCGCATTAATTATATTACGATTCTCTTGTAGTTCATTGGGTTTTTTTTAAATTTTAATATAGGCCCTGGAATGGACGGACAGTGCAGTGGATGCTTACGGCTGGCCTCGCTGGCATCGGATTTATTTACCCTCCCGTCAAAAGGCAAAACCTAGTAACTCACTTTTTCTAATATCAAAATTGAGTTAAGGACCAAATTTGTAGTTACTGGGGTATAATCTTTGAAAGGCATTTAGCGACTGAACATAATATAACACAACACAGTTCTATGGATAACAATCACTATATTATAAACACACGACGTTTCGACAAGAATTCACTGGTCGTTATCAAGCATACAATTACAAATGTGGAAAGAAATTGTGACAGTGTTATATATAGGTACATGGAACAATAATAAGGGAAAACATAAGTTAACAATTATGAAACCTTAGCTTAATTGGTTATCACAGTAAGTATACTTAGTTACTGGGGTATGTTGTACCTCGTGTTGTTGTACTCGATCTTCCAATCTTTTGATTTTGTAAGCAGCTACACCCATGATACCACCTAGAAATTTCCTTCATTTGCCTAGAATACCACAGTGAAACCTAGTAACTCAATAGTCAAATCAATGAATGAATGAATGAAATGGGGTTTAACGTCCTACGCTTAAGCACCTAACCTGGGCTAATTGAAGACGGGCATACGCCACAGTGTGCAATGAGGGAAACTTTGCCCGGGCAGCGGCGCTACGGTCACTCTTATGTCGAATTCCAACTGCCAAGGGATCTTTTACGTGCACTCCAATTTGTACACGGGAACTCGGTTTTTCGTCCCATCCGAACGACTAGGCAGCTGTCCTTGTCAGGCCCTCCTTCTGCATCACTGACAAGTGGAAATCACGCCGGAAAATCGAGATGAACTTTCTCGGCCAATGCAGGGATCGAACCAATAGTCAAATCAATAGATGGGGTTTGATATTCATTCATTACGTTTTCCTTTTGTTTTCTCAAAATAAGACAAAAGTGAGTTACTAGGTTTTTCCTTTTGACGGGAGTAATTGATTTGATAATTATGTGCAGTTTGTCCTGTCCGTACGGTTTTTTATATGTCAGTATGGTTTTGTGTGTATATCGGTCCTCCTGCTCTTACTATGTTATGGGCAAGTTGGTTAGCTACGTATGTGGTCCCTCACACACCAACAGAATACAGCAAGACCCTTCTACTGGTTTTACGCACCACCTACAACAATCGCCAGAGGCACATTAATGAGTAGCTGGGAGAATTGGGGAGTTCTTTTTTTTCATAAAAGAATAAGACGTAAGCGCTGGTGAAGTGTTTTGTATACATACTTAGTTACAACGAAGATGTTCGTTATTATTCCTTAGACAAGAAATACGGTTTTAATTGACAGAATCTTTTACTGAACTGGGTGTGTGATGGGGTCTTTGCGATGTTCTTGAAATTGTTCGGATGTGTTTAAAGCCCTCAATACAATTCAATTGACAGAATTTTTTACTGAACAGGGTTCGTGATGGGACCCTTGAGATGTTCTTGAAACTGTTCAGATACGATTTGAAACCCTCAACACAACAATTACAAGAACCTAATTTCAAGCAGGAATGTTAATCCTTAAGTTATGCCCAATCACAACCCCAGTTATTCATCAATCCTCCTGACATCTTCATTGAGTTCCGAGGCTTTCGTCCTTTTAGGAATGAGTTAAATAGGAGCTAGTGTACGTATTTATATCGCGACTGTGTGAAGCGGCTAATCGTGTCTTTAGAAGTGTTTGTGTGTATCGAAGCCCCCACTCAATGTCCGGTTGCTACAAAGCCCGCGTCACGTAGATTGCCTCATCACCTACCCGACAAATTTTACACGCGCGTGCGTAGTATGCCACCCTTGCGTGCCTAAATGTCGGCACCTTTGAAGTTCACCTGGTTATTACGATTAAGGTACACGGTTCAAAGTTAGTCTCCAATTTGACAGCCTTTTGGAGATTTTATTTTATTGGTGTATATAATTTGATATTGTCGTGTTATTACACGGTTGAGTACCCTTCATATTACTAGCATATTTTGTTAGGGGGTATAACACTTAATGTATATGCGTTGACCGATAGCATCAAAGAAGATATTTAACAATATGGATTTATAAACAGCCACTCGAGCTAAAACGACAAAACAAAGAGACGCTTTAATGAAAAAAAAAAGAATTTCCCAGGGTATTTTATAGACCCGAACCTAGAAAGTATTGGAAGTTTTTTTTTTTGTTCTTTAATTATTTGCTATGTCAATAAAATGTTAGTTATGGTCCTACTGTTATGTGGGACGGAAAGGGCACTACGTACATACTTATATACATACACAAAGGGTACACAGGGATGAAAATATAATAAGTTTTATTATCATATACAAACAGATCTATATAATCTGTTAAACAAACTAAACATAAAAAGATATGAACAATTCCAAGCTTTAATAATAATCTGGTATTCAGTCGTATATATCTATCACGATATCCATCGAAGCTGAAAGACGTCGACTGACCTTAATGATAATTTGTCCTGACATGCAGACTTTTTGGCTTTGTGGAATTTACGTAGATCCTTAGTTTTTTTGTTTTTTTTTTGTTTTTTTCCCTCGTTGTTTGGTAAGGGTTGGGGGTGGGGGCGGGGGGTAGTGATAATGTGTCGGGAGAATTACTGTTTATTGTGTTTGTTTGTTTGTTTTTTTTGTTTTTTTTGTTTTTTTTTTCTTTTCTTTGTTTCTTTTACTGATGTAGTAATGTGTATCTTTTATTGTGTAATACTGTTTATAGTGTATATATATTATAACTGTATAGTGTAGTCCAATAAAAAAAAAATAAAAAAAAAAAAAAGAAAAGAAAAAAAGATCCTTAGTCCCGCAAACTTGTTATATGAGTTTATTTTGTTAGGAGAAATGGTGACACGACTAGTGTGGACGTAGACCACTAACCAGGTAGCCTGAGTGTCGACACGGCAGTTCGCTGAGAAATTGTATTGGTATTTTCAAATCTGGTTACCCTTGACACTGGTACATGATGAAGGAGTGGGAGAGAGAGAGAGAGAGAGAGAGAGAGCGAGAAGGGGTGGAGAAAACCCACGGAACTGTGGGTAGACCACTAGAAATATCAACGTTGATTGATTAATAAATGGCTGATGTCATAGGGGCAAAAGCCACCCGTACAACACCTGACATGTATATATTGTAGGCCATCGAAACGAAACAAAATATAGATCAGGGGCCTGTTTCACGAAATTTTAACTAAGATAAAATCCAATTTTAGTAATTCGATTGGATAGTATTAGATTGATTTTAGCGCTTAGCCAATCAGATTTAAGTATGTACTAAAATTTGGATTTTATCTTAAGTTAAAATTTCGTGAAACAGGCCCCTGTATTTTAAACAGATTGTTTGCAAGGGATTCCTATATCGCCCAAATCCGTCAGCATATTTAAAATAGTTCAAATGATCTGTGGTTTTTTTTTAGTAACTTGGCATGTGTTTAATAAATAGCCGGAAGGAAGTGGAATTGCTCGACACACGTGCATCTTTATATCATTTGTAAACTACTTGAAGTGGGTTATATATAATTGTCAGAATTCAACGTTCTGTTTACCTCTCTATTAAATACATGAAGCATACAAAACAACCAGTCCGTGAAATATATATTGTAAAATGACTGGAAGATTCTATACCTGAAGTACCGCCGCGAACAGATCGAGTGAAACTAACCCAAGGCTTAAAATTCGCTTGAATTAACTTTATATACTGTTGTCCCTTTTTGTTGTTGACCATTTCAACGTCCGATTACACGATATGTATTCAGTTAATACAAATTTATTCAGATTATTCTTTGAACACCCCAAGAGGTCTGGACTCCGTTTTGGTTGAGAATCCAAGGAAACGAGGCATGGTTAAAGCGCTGAAAGATGATTTATGAAGCGAAGACAGAATACTGAATTAAATATGTTTTTTTTAAAGGATTTATCTTCCTATTAACATATTTTCTTTGATTTATCAAATAGTGGTATTTTGGTTTAAGATCCAATAAAACATTTTAAAGGGACTGTCCCGAATTTAACAGAGCATCAAAAATAAAAGTCCGAGTACGTATGAAATTTAATCGCCAATATATAGAAGTATGGTGTATATGCCCTGACTCAAAATTTCAGCTCAAAATATTGAGTTGCTTGGACGTGAGCGTTAAAACAGCCTATCCGGACACGTAACCCTTTTAAGATTTCGGGTCAATTCTTTTGTTGGGTGACCCAATAATCGATTCCCGTTCATTTAGAGGTCTACACAGTGAATGGTCCATGTGCTGTACTTGATAACAAAAGGTAAATTAAACCAACACATTATTTTTATAAAATAAAAGTCTGGTTTTATCAAATCACCGCATAATACAGCTTGGGACACCAGACTCAATTTCAAGATGAAGACTGGTGGGTTTAAGTTGTTTGAAAACGCATCACATATATTGAGTTAGTTGCTCAGCCCTAAGGTAGGGGATTTGAAGGGATTTTAACACAAAATTAAGCAGTTTTATACTCAAAAACATTAGCGGGATTGACCCTTTAAGTTTAAAGAAGCTGCGATGATTTTGTGAGTATTACACTGGTTCGTTAACCAGGTCGTCCTTTGGTCGAGAGTTCCTAGCCTGCGTTGCCCATTTTATTTGTGCCGAACGACCATGATTCGAAAATTCCCTTGGATTTTCTCGCATGCTTTATTTCCTCTTGTCAGTTATGTAGAATCAATATGAAATCAACCTTATCATTAAAACTGACAGACCTAAACATAAGGCGTCTCGCATGACGTGGTTTTAAATCCAATACTACAACGTTATGTGTTCTAGATGTTGCCGGGGGGTTGGATGGCCGAATGGTTAACACGTGCGTGCTGTATCATAAAAGCCTGTCATTGAGTCCACTGGCGTGGTTTCGAATCCCTGGTTGTACGTGACAAGGAGTAGTGTAGGTTTTCTCTGGGTCCTCCGGTTTCCTGCCACTGCCTAAGGCCCCTACGCGCAAGCGAATGATTGAAATAAAATTGAACCATATGTTAGTAACGAAATGACCTGGTTTGTGTCGAGGGGACGTTAAACCCCATCATCCTATCATTCTCTCTCCCTCCCTATCTCTCTCTTCCCCTCCCTCTCTAGATGTTGCCAGAATTGTTTGATTAGACACATAATTTTGGGTAATGGGGCCTGCCCTTCTCAACGCTGCCTATTTGCGTTATTTGCGTTATTCGAGGTTAAGTGTGTATAACCACTTTCGTTCATGTTTGCTAGAGATACGCAACTATGTCGAATAAAGCGATTGTGGGACAAACAAGGAAAGTGTATGAAGTCGCTCAGTTGTTCAGAACGTCTCTAGTTTGAAAGTTCCTCGGGATTTTGTTGTCCGCCTTCTTTTTGTCAGATTTGCAGAATCACCATGAAACCAACCTTATCATCAAGACTGACAGATCTACAAATACGACTTGACTTGCAATCTGATTAAAACACAGATCGAATTTCGTTTTGTTTCTTTATGTCAAAGGGGGTTTAGATAGCTGAATGGTTAGCGTGATCGCGCGGTATCATAAAGCCTGTCATCGAGTCAACTGGCGTGGTTTCGAATAAAGGAGTAGGGTTGCCTGTCCAACCTCGTGGATTTTCTCCGGGTCCTCCGGTTCCCCCGGCTTCCCCCGATTGCTAAAGACCCCTACGCGGACATGACGAATCAGATGACTGTCACGTGACATGTATTTATTTTACGTGCCTGGATGACCGAATCACTCAAAAATATGCCCACGCGTAATGATTTTACGGGTCTCGATGACCGAATCACTTAAAATATACCCACGAGTAGAAAAATAGATCTTTTGGAAAAAAATGGAAAATATGGCCGGTAAAATAAACCAGATGCCCCAGATGCCTCCGGCCCCGCGGCTGCCTCTGTGAACGAGATTGGTGAATACTCGCATTGTCGGCCGGGAAAATTCTTCGGATTTTTCCGGCGTGCTTCCCTCTTGTAAGTGATGCAGGATGGTGGGCCTGACAAGGACAGCTATCTAATCGTTCAGATAGTACGTAAACCCCAGGTCCCGTGTACGTCAAGGGTTAGCGTGCATATACCAGGCCCGTAGCCAGGAAGTTGTTTTTTATTTTTTTTGGGGGGGAAAGATGTTTTCGGGAGGGCCAACTAGCATGGGCATCTGCATGAGTTTTGCGGTAAAGGCCAATTTTCTTGTGATATTAGGGGGGGGGGGGCAAGACTCAGTATTGGGAATGCAGTTGCCCCCCCCCCCCGTGCCACCCCCTGGCTACGGGCCTGGCATATACAACAACCCTTGACAGTTGGAATTCGATATAAGAGTTGGTCATAGCCCCGCTACGGGGTAAAATTCCCCTCATAGCACACTATATGACGTATGACCGGCTTCATTAGCCCAGTCGCTGAATCGGAGCAGAACAGTAAAACTTTAAACCCGATTACACTTTATTTCATTTAAGTATAAAAGTTATACAAGCACACTTTGTGTTTATCTATATCAAAGAGAGTCAATCTATTTGAAGCTATGAGCTAATCAGCTGTACATTTGTATCTTATTTACGGTGACCTTATTTAAACTAAAACATCCGGTTCAAAGGTTAAATTTGTTATGGACGACGAAGATGGCTACAGACTTCTTAAGAAAATGTTGCAGGAGATTGTTTGATTGCCTGTCCTTTAATAACAGAAACACTAATGAAACAGCAGCAAGGGTACGCCGCCAATCTCTTTAATCCCCATATAATATTATGAATTCATTGACGATGGCTTATTATGTTGATATGAATAACTTATATACGTATATATATATATATCACAGAGTTCAAATCGCTTGACACCGCCCACTTTATGAATAATCGTGGATAAGGCGCTGATTCGCTCGCCTGGAGGTCGAGTGTTCGATCCCTGCATTGGCCGAGAAAGTTTATTTTCCGACGTGATTCCCCCTTGTCAGTGATGCAGAAGGAGGGCCTGACAAGGACAGCTGCCTAGTCGTTCGAATGGGACACATTGGAGTGCATGTAAAAGATCCCTTGGCAGTTGGAATTCGATATAAGAGTAGGCCGTAGCGCCGCTTCCCGGGCAAAATTTCCCTCATAGCACACTGTATGGCGTATGCCCGTCTTCAATTAGCTCAAGATAAGTGCATAACAGTAGGACGTTAAACCCCATTTCATTCATTCATTCATTTTATGAATAATCATTAACACGACTTATATATATCTGCGCTTGGTTAAAGGCACAAAACGAATGCAAGTGCACGCACGTAGGTGGGGTCAGCGTATACTTAATTAACCATTTAAACTAACAGTCCCCTGGCAGTAAATTATCGTGCCTGATTTATTTAAACTAAAAAAAAATCATAAATATTCTTCCCAGAGAGAGAAAGAGAGAGAGAGAGCGGGGGGGGGGCGCTAGGGGTGAGGCTCAGCGTCCACTTTACACAAACTAGGTCATTTTGAAACATATGATTCTTTCCTTCAATAATTCACTCGCGGGTCTTTATGAATTGACTTAGTAATATATAGATGGACGTTGACCACTATCAACCAGGTTGCCTGGGTGTCGACCCTGTAGTTGGCTGAGAAATTGTATTGGTATTTTCGAATCAGGTTACCCTTGACACTGGTGAAACGACGGTTAGAGAGAGAAAGAGAGAGAGACAGAGAGGGAGAGGAGAGAGAGACAGGTTTAAAGGGACAGTCCCGAATAGAACAGAGTCATAAAATAAAATTCCGAGTACGTATGAAATTTAAACGCCAAAATATAGAAGAATGGTGTATATACCCTGACTCAAAATTTCAGCTCAAAATATTGAGTCGTTTGGACGTGAGTGTTAAAACAGCTTATCCGGACACGTAACCCTTTTAAGATTTGGGGTCAATTCTTTTGTTGGGTGACCCGATAATCGATTCCCGTTCCTTTAGAGGTCTACACGGTGAATGGTTCATGTGCTGTACTTGATAGCAAAAGGTAAATTTTACCGACACATTATTTTTTATCAAATCACAGCATAATACAGTTTGGGACACCGGACTCCATTTCAAGATGAAGACTGGTGGGTTTAAGTTGTTTGAAAACGTATCACATATATTGAATTAGTTGCTCGGCCCTAAGGTAGGGGATCTTAATGGATTTTAACACAAAATTAAACAGTTTTATTCTCAAAAACATTATCGGGATTGACCCTTTAACATCCACTCGACAGATGAATAAAATGATGAAATAAACAGCTCACATACACAGGCTCGTAAATGTTTTGTCAGGACAAATGTCTCCCATAACACACTGTGTCGTGTACGCTCGTATTCATTAACCCAGTAGGAGCAGAACAGTAGGACGTTAAAATTCAGCCCCCCCCCCCCCCCTTATCAAATAACACAGACCTTTTCCGCGAAATATTGCCAACTGTTGGGTATAGAGGAAATAAAAGGGGAGAGAGAGAGAGAGAGAGAGAGAGAGAAATGGGGTTTAACGTCTACTCAACACATCCATATCATTTCGGGACAAACATACGATTTAATTTTATTTTAATAATTCGCTTGTGCGTAGGGGTCTTTAGCAGTGGGAGGAAACCGGAGTGCCCGGAGGAAACCCACGAGGTTGAGTAGCCGCCGTAGCCGCCCCTATCTCCATGTCACTTACCCTCACACTGGGGCTCGAAACCACAGCCGCAAGCCAGAGGTGGCCGGTCAGCTAGAGTACGAAGCGCTGCACTCTAAACTACAAGGCCACCCCAACCCCCGGAAATAAAAGGATTACCACGGAGCAATCTATTCATATTATGGGGGGGGGGGGGGACTGTCAAGCGAAATGGAGATTCGGGAGCTTGAAAACGAATGAACACATTTGCAAATTTGGGTGGTGGGTTGATGGGAGGGGGGGGGGGGCGCAATGACCATGACTAAAATAAATGTCTTATAACGAACCGTCTTTGGTTATCTGTGGGATGTTTTATTAGTACCGGCGGTTGGCCTAGTGTTACTAGCTGGCCGGTCACCTCTGGCTTGCGGCTGTGGTTTCGAGCCCTAGTGTGAGCGTATGTGGCATGAAGATAGGGGCGCCTTCTCAATCTCGTGGGTTTCCTCTGGGCACTTTGGTTTTCCTCCGACTCCTAAAGACCACTACGCGCAAGCTAATCATTGAAATAAAATTGAAAACCATACGTTAGTCCCAAAATGACGTAGTTTGTGTCGAGTGGACGTTAAACCACATTTATCTCTCTTTCTCTCTCTTTACTAGTACCGCTGATCCCCATTTGTGGATCCAATAACCCAGTGACTTTGTCTAAGTACTATATAATATACATACATATTGTGTTTTAGAGTGTATGATTTGGTGTGGCATATTAATGTTAATTTGTATTATATTTCCAAGATATTTAAAATCATCTGACTCTATTGTAGGTGCCATTATTGAGATCTCGACCTAGTCAACATGGCGGACACAATGTAGTCCCTAATAAAGATTATGAGGTAGATGCCTTTATGTTATTGTATATTCTAGCACGTGTATACATTGGCGGAGGGTACACGTAAAGGGTCGCTTGGCAGTTGACCAGGCAAAATTTCACTCATAGCACACTGTGTGGCGTATGCCCGTCTTCGGAGCAGAACAGTAGGACGTTAAACCCCATTTGATTTTATTTCAAAATATTTTATTTGAAATTTTTAAATTGTATACCATATGGGAGCACTAAACTCTGTTTTTTTCTGTCTTGTCCGCAGGTTTATCTTGTAGTTTTTTTGTTTTGCATGTGGTGCGGTCCTCCTGCACTTACTGTTAGAGCCTCTGTAGGTTTTAATCCTGTCCAGGCACGAGTCATCCTTTCTTTGGGTAGATTTATCTGTTTTATAGTGAGGGAGCGCTAGACCACATTTATTTAATGGAGATTAAAAATAGCATTCTGATGAATGTTACATTTCGTTATTTCATAATGTCTCAGTTTCTATCCAAATCTATGCTTTTTACTCATTTTATTGTATATACTCATTTACACCAAATAGGAAATATTTTTTATCCAGATATGCTACAAACATTTTTATTTATTTTGCTATTACTTCAAAAAAAAGTTCTAGAATTTAAATTGAAAAGGGTTAATATTGCGAGCTAATTATTCAATGCTGATCAGCGTGCTTCTCTCCTCGCGAAGACTATCCTACAGAGAGTCCCTAGGGAGTTATTTCCCTTGATTTTGTAACTTGTTATATTTGATTTATAGAGTTTAGATTATGATCGATGTTGGAACAAGCCTTATTTAGATTACAGAGAAAAATACGAAAAACAGCATGTAAGTATATACACCATAATATAGCATCGCTTCATAGGATTTCAAAGTTGCCATATATAACGGTTATTGTGCTTTGGGTTTAAGAATTTGTTTCATCGATGCATAGAAATGAAGTTGTATTTTAGTTCTATGTTTGATATTAAGACAACGTGTCACGTGTCTTTATCATGTAGTAACAAAACTTATGAATTAAAAGTTAAATTTAAAGATTTTTGGGATATATAGTTACGCTATAATGACGTCCTGGTGACGTCTGTCGCAATTATTGCATCTGTTACAATAAATACAAAGTTATAATCTTTTCTTCTTCTTAGGGTGGCGCTCTTGAAAATATTATAATGCTTCTTCTTTGAACAGTTTTGCAGCGATTCGGCGAATTAGACTTTTGAATTTCCACCACGACAACATGGCCAGGTTATAGTCCATAGTACAATAATACGTGTTTTGCCAAATTTCTGGCTTTTAAAACAATTCTCACCACTTGACAATGTTTTGATCTACATGTACGTCAGTAATGATTACGTAAGAATCTAATAAAGACGTGAACTTCAACTAATTTGTTGTGTGTTGATTTGATTGCAGAGCGATAGAAAGCTAGAAATTCTTCAATGGGTTATGACATTTGCCATTGGTTTCCTAACAGGGATGGTAAGTTGACCATTTCCTTGTATTACTTTTATTTATTCCCACACACCTTCTGTAAATCAGTGGCCTGTTTAGTCTCGTGGGTTTACTCCTGGTTCCGCGGTTCCCTTTACTGCTAAAGACCCCTACGCGCAAAGCGAAATATTGAAATAATATTGAACGATATGTTAGTCCCGAAATGACCTAGTTTGTGTCGTTTGGACGTTAAACTCCATTTCTCTCTCTATCTCTCTCTCTCTCTCTTTATCTCTCTCTCTCTTCCTCTCTCTTGTATAATGATATAAAAAAGAAGATATTTTTTAAAATTCGAAATAACTGGAAACCTTGTTGTTAATACTGTTTGTCGTGTACAATGTACCCGTGGAACAATCCATTTGTTGCTTACACTGTTTTGCAAATACCGTTTTTTTAGGACTTCGAATTTTTTGTCTAATGGTTTGGATTGTTCGTACTTGGTTCTATTTTATTATATTTTTAATTTCCTTTGTTTTATTTTTTTTAGGTTGCCCTGTATATTGATCTGATCGTTAAACTTTTATCTGATTGGAAATTTGGAACAGTTGATAAATGTATCCTTTATATAGAATGTGTCTCATGGTGTTGAGTTACAGTGATGTATAGTTTGCTGATCACCGTCCTTAATGTAGAATTTGTCTCGCATACGAAACCAACGATGATGGTGCTGGGTAACAGGGATGTCGAAATATATTATAGTTTTCTGATCATTATTGTCGAACTATGTTGTTTTTAATTTAAATTTAAACCGCAGCACCGCACCACTTTTATAAATGGATGGTCGGTTGTAAATCTGCAGACCTAGAAATACTGATTGTAGTTATACCAGATAAATACACGCAAGATTCTTAAAATTTGCTGCCGCTTACTTTACCAAAATTTCCTGTTACTTGAAAAGTTAGTGACATCCCTGCGCAAGAAGGATGTTTCCATGATCTAGCAAACGTACCACACACATCAATTCTGTGAAACATACAGTGGGAATGTTGTAAATCATGATTTAAGATGCACACATGGAAAAAAATAATACGTGGCTTTTAAAACTCTTCGGCCAGTGCAACTCTAATAGTTCTGTTGAAGAAGCAAAGATATGCAATTGCGTTACTTCAAAAGGTCATAGGTACCAGAGTCACTGGAAGCAGCCTTGTCATACTTGTTGGTGCCTGAAGGAGCCATGTATGTCTTAGCAGCATTCTCAGAATGCATATTTACATGTGGTAGATATTATATTATAAGCGCGAGAGAGAAATGGGGTTTTACGGCCACGCGACACAATTTAGGTCATTTCGGGGCTAAATCATTGTTCAAATTTATTTCAATAATTCGTGTGCTCGTGGGGGTCTTTAGTAGTTGGAGGAAACCGGACGACCCCAAGAAAACCTACGAGATGGGGCAGGCGATCAAACTCCATTGCACGTACAACCGGGTAATCTAAACCACGTCAGTTGACTCAAGTATAGACCTTATGATACAGCGCGCACTTGCTAACTATTCGACCCCCACCCTTCTTATATATTATAAGCACCTTAACAGTAGTACCAGCTATATTACAGTGTTCTAAAGATGGGTGTTTGGTTATCTCCCTTCTCTATTTGTTATTATTTAATGTTGCATTTGTTACTGTTGCTGCTTGTTTAACTATATATGAGGTAAGTGCCCACCTTTTAAAATATTTTACTAATGTACATGAGTCTCTACTACAAAAAAAGACAGATTATTTACGGGTGTTGAAGAAACGTGCATGAAGCGTCACACATTTCAAACGGATGGTTTAACTACCTGTACATATGAGGTAAATAGACACCTTTTAAAAGTAGTCCGCCGATGTTTATTCATTTACACTGATCTCTACGCAAACAGAATGTATTTCCTACACTTGTTGCTGAAACGTACCCGGGGCATCTCACATTCCAAATGGCACCTTACGTTATGCAGTTGTAATTAACCAAAATATACATTTACATGAAATACAGGAAGACCATAAGTGTCAATAAGTAAATGTCTATTTATTATATTTTGCAGCCGGTTGCTGGGGGCTCTGGTATTCCTGAGATTAAATGTTATTTGAATGGTGTTAAAATTCCTCGTATTGCAAGATTGCAGACTTTGGTAGCGAAATCCGCTGGAGTATTATTTAGTGTAGCCGGAGGTACAGACATCTTCTTATAAATTAGCTCCCAAATAAATCAGTATATTTATATAAAGTTGTTCTTCTTACATAAATTGGCTCTCAAATAAATAAATAAGTAATTGTTCTTCAAAAAGCATGGCTAATGGTTAATTGCTCTATCCAGGATTTACAAAAGGTGTGCGTCCAGTGGGGCGGGCCTTGAGCCCCTCTGGGCGCGCAGAGCATATTTTATTTATATATCAAAATAACGTCGAACAAACAAATCTGGGAAGCTATGCCGCTGGTTTACACTTACTCCATTTTAATCTTATACATATATGCACCTAAATGAGCCGAAATATTGTTTCAAATTAACCTCACGCCTAACTTGAAGTTAACCCACCCTCCGACCCACTGCTGCTCAAAATCCTGAACCCACCCCTGTACAAATTACCCCTTGATGTTAATCCGTTTACAATACTGAATTAAACCATACTGATTTAAGTAACTATATATAGTGTAGGGGTTTGGCAAAAATATATTAATAATACATCATGTTTTATAATTTATGTATTTGGTACGATCGTATTTCATTACTATATTTGGGAAGCTACTCGATCCTGCTTTGCAATTCAAAATAGTTTTGTTTTCCTGTCGTGTGTAAAATTCAAACATTTGCTGACAATACCGTAACCTTTGCCGATCATTAAAAGCTGGTTTGTCTTTTTTTATGTTAGGTTTTTTTTATGTTAGGTTTATTTGTTGGTAAAGAAGGACCGATGATTCACAGTGGCGCCATCATAGGCTCGGGACTCCCACAAGTGAGTTACCTAAACTTATTTTGTGAGTCATTTTGGTGAAGCCTGTGCCACAACAGGCCCGCGGGACTGTACAGCGCGGTGGACGCTTACGGCTGGCCCCCGGATCCATTCACTTGATTTGATAATTGTTTAGTGTTGGCAATGTCTATTTTCTGTCTTGGCTGCCGGTTTGTCTTGTAGATTTTTTTGTCTTGTTTGTTTTGCGTGTAGTGCGGTCCTCCTGCATTTGCATATATATTAGTAAACTGTCAACAATAGTCGACGTAATATCCAAAGTCCTTGTCCAGTTACGAAAGTTCTCTGTTGCTGTCAACGTCATCACGACCTTGCAACTGTAACCATTATTTCATAAGATATGGGCGAAAACGGATATCAAAATTAAATTTCCCTTGCGCGGTAAGATCGCAAAACCGGTTCCATCCGATGGCATCGATTATGTTCTTGTCATATCTAATAATAGTTTATATAAAATTTTAAGGCCCAAAAGAGAGGCAATAGGAAGATTTAGCCCTTACGGAATATCTGTTTAATGACTGTTGATGGCAGTTAACAACTATTGTTAAATATGTCTAATTTACTCACAATTCGAGGTTTACTTGTTTTATTATTTGTTTATTTTGCCTTTCATTGGTTGGCGCTAGCTTCAAAGTATAACTTTAAGGAAGATAAACTCAAAATATTCTTACTTTAGAACAGATAGGTAAGTAGTTAGTAAATCATTTCGCGATCTCTCTCTCTCTCCCCCTCTCTCTCTCACTCTCTCTCTCTCACTCTCTCTCTCTCCCTCTCCCCTCTCTCTCTCACTCTCTCTCTCACTCTCTCTCTCTCCCTCTCCCCTCTCTCTCTCCCTCTCTCTCTCTCTCTCTGATTGTTGTTTAATACTAGATAATTTTAAACATGAAATAATATTTTTTTATATTTTGTTTAGAGATAAAAGAGATTTTGTGTCAGGAGGCGCGGCTGCTGGTGTTGCAGGTAAAGGTTTAATTCAAATGATTACAATTTCATATTTTTAAATTATATTTTTAAAATGTATCAAAATAAAGCCTTGAAAAAAATGGTTTCTATAAACAGTCCTACCTTGTTTAAGAATAATCCTATTAATCCTATAATTCACTATTTCCAGTTGAGAAATTAGCAAAAAAAATCATTATTAACTTCAAATTCAAAATTGAAGATGGCTATTCCATGAATGCAATATGAATACAAGGGAGGTAATTGGGTTATTATTCCATTGTCAATGAATTTTAAGTGTTAGAAATGATGCCTATGGTCGTATAATAGTGAGTTGAAAACCTATTGAGCAAAATACATAAAAATAATTATGTTTTGACTTTCTTAGAAAATATGAAATTCTCGCTTTAATGTGATCTTCTGTGACCTTATTGTGAACATTTTAGCTAAAATATATAAGTTAAGGGTACTGGTGTACATTTGAGCTTTAAGCCAATTAAAATGCTGCATTCTAAACATATTTAACTTAAAATGTCGTTAACAAGACTCCTGGTTTTTCATTTAAATCTTATTCTGGAGATATGGATGGGTGTTTAGGGACCAATTAGGTTGAACAAATATTTCCCTGTCTTAGCACTACCCCGAATACATTTTATTTAAAATTTTAAAATGTCAGTCCGGGCAATTGTCTCCAGCACAGAGGCCCTTGCCAGGGCATTGCCTAAATGGCCATATGGCCAATCCACTCCTGTATTAAATCAATTAAAAAGGGATTATTAGAAAAAAAATGGTGGTATGATATCCACGCATAAGCACTCGGGTAAACGAAACCATGACAGTTGGAATTCGAAATAAGAGTTAGTCATTCTCTAATAGCAAATTACATGGGGTTTGCACGCATTGAGCAGAAAACTAAGACGTTAAACTCCACTTCACCGGTTAAATAGCTTGAACTCAAGGACTATTGTTTGTGTTGTTTTACAGCTGCGTTTGGTGCCCCTATTGGCGGGGTTCTGTTTAGTCTGGAAGAAGGTTCCTCATTTTGGAACCAAAAACTAACATGGAGAACGGTAAGGTATTAACTATTCTGGTGAAGATTGGATAGAATTAACGGCATTAACAATATTTTAATATGTTTAAAATATTATTAATGCCGTTAACATCGATATTCCGGCAGTCTACGGCCTCTTGTTATTTTAATTACATTACATTGTTTATCTTTAAATTTCATAGCATTTTTAGCTTAATTACTAAGTAGCGTTCTGAAAAATAATACTGATTCAATCCTTTGCAAATAATGAAACTATAGTACTGGAATAAGTCTTCAGAAAACCAGGACAAGACAATTTATATGGTTCGGAAAAAGCCCAAAAAGGTATAGATTGGCCGCTGGATTACCCGAGCACACTTGACTTTGTGATTTTCGCAGCATGCTTTCCATTATAATTTTATTTAAGGCATTCGTGGATGATAGTCAGTGCAGGAGGACAGTACCACACACAAACAATTACACGAGACAAATCCACGGATAGGACATTATATACGGTACACAGACATTTAAATAAAGTAGACGTACATGTCAAATCAAGTAAATGGATCCGGTGCCGAGTTCACGAAGCATTCTCAGACTGTAGTTGAGAATTTACTCAATTTTCAATCAATGTCTTTGAGAAATATCTTTGATCAAGACACATCGAACTTTGCACATAGTACTTATTGATGTAGTTAATATATTAAAATAACAAAATTTTATAAAAGGCTATACTTTAGTTAAAATAAGGTGACCACTTTTGAGTAAATTCTTAATTTAGGTCCGAGAATGCTTTGTGAACTCTGCACTGTTAGACATTTATGTGAAATTACAGTAGTAGAAGTAGTTTTTGTACCTGAATTGTCGGTATATTCTCCACAATATAGTAGTTTTACCAAGTCTGGCGTAGTTTTACGGAGTTTCGTGTATGTTTACAGAGTTTCGTGTATGTTTACAGAGTTTCGTGTCTTTTTTACAATAAACGGTAAAAAATCAGTAAAAATACATTCTTACATACGTAATATTTACAAACTGAACTGAAAATAAATAAGCAAGCATGTAATTTTACAGATCTTACGTTTATTCACATTATATTTTGTAAATTTACTTTTAGCTTAGAATATAAGTAAAATTACAACCAAATGATGTATTTTTATTAAGTTTCATTCTTGTTTTACAATAAACTTTCAAAGGCACATTGAAACCCCGTAAAATTACATACTTACAATATTGAACTGAAAATAGCAAAGCAAGAAGGTAATTTTACAGACCTACAATGATTCTACCCTCACTCTAGTGCAAACAAACTAGGGTGAGGGTAGAATCATTGTAGGCCGGGGACTGGACAGCACAAGTGCTCTTACGGTTGGCCAACTGACCCACACTGTTAGAACGAATCTGGTAAATTTACAGTAAAATTACTGACAGCTATAGTTGCCAGTAAATTTACTGTAAATAAACATTCAACTGTAACAATCCAAGAATAAACTATTTGTATATGTGGTTTTAATGTTTTATTTCAGTTCTTCTGTTCTATGGCGGCTACCTTCTCGTTAAATTTCTTCCTGTCTGGAATTGATTCTAATAGTTGGGGATATTTCTATTTACCTGGACTCATTGATTTCGGTACTTTTGAGGTAAGATCCCGAATTCACGTGTGGCTAAGTGAGTAAGGCATCGGTTCGTTACCAAAAGGATCTCGGGCTCGCTCCTGGCGATGGCCTTGGAAGTCGCTGATTGATTACGGCACTTTTGAGGTAAAATCACGAATTCACATGCGGCTAAATGAGTAAGGCACCGGTTCGTTACCATAGGGTCTCGGGCTCGCTGATGGGCCTTGACTGTTGAGGGTATGCCGTCATGTGGTACGAGTCTCTGCCATTTTTTATTATTATAATATTTGTAAACAATTTCAACGGGAATAATTCTTGACATTGAGTTCCGTGGTTTCGATTCTGCGGCTGGTACGTGACAAGGAGTAGGGTCGCCTGTCCAACCTCGTGGGTTTACTCCGGGCTCTCCGGTTTACTCCCACTGCTAAAGACCCCTACGCGCAAGCGAATTATTGAAATGACATAGTTTGTGTCGAGTGGGCGTTAAACGCCCTCTCCCTCTCCCTCTCTCTTCATCTGATGCTTATGCAACATTTAATATTTTGTTTATTGCAGTGTCAGAGTGAGAAGACTACAGGTTGTCATCTATGGAGTGCCGTAGATTTATTTATATTTGTAATAATGGGGTTTATTGGCGGGTGTCTTGGTGCTATATTCAACACTTTAAACAAATCCCTTTCTCTACATCGCATGATTAACGTTAATCGTAAACATAAAATATTCAGGTAGGTATAATCCATATAAGACATATTATAGAAGTGGATCACGGTAGTTAAGTTAATAAAACGCTGGTGGCTCGCTAGCCTGGAGGTCGGGTGTTCGATCCCTGCATTGGCCGAGAAAGTTCATCCAGATTTTCCGGCATGGTTTCCCTTGTCAGTGATTCAGGGCGGAATACCTGACAAGGACAGCTGATTTGTTGCCCGGATGGAACGAACAACCGAAGTCCCGTGTTCAAATTAGCGTATGCCCGTCTTCATTAGCCCAGTATAGGGGCATTCATTTCATTTATCAATAAATTAGAACATTTTAAAATTGTAAATAAAGTGCCGCATGAGAAAATTGCGTTTTATTAGACATCTTTATAGAAAATGATCACCGTATCTGAAATAAACTGTCAGTAAATGGGGTGCAATTAATAACCCCTAACTATTTTTTGTCTAAGATTACTTGAAGCTATTCTGGTGGCTATGGTTACTACAACGATTGCATTTGTTTCCGCCATGACATTAGGTCAGTGTAGAAAAATCCCATTAAAGGTATGGATCACTTTGAATTGTAAAAAAAAAGTTTGAATATTTACTTCTTATCGTTTGAAAAATTGGGACTTTTTAATAATACAATAAATAGTTTTATTTAGGTAATTTTAGAAAAGCCAAGTAAAAACCCCGCTCACATAAACAGTGCTGTATTATCCTATAGGCTGACTTGCGGCACACCAAAATAAGTAGGGGCTCGTGCTAATATTTTAGTGTTAAATCTTTACACCGTGGATGTGGAGGGGCCTAAATAATCTCGAAGTATTGCAAATAACCAAGTTGTTTTTTTTAACATAGTGAGTGGATCGAGAGTGCCATTTAGAATATATAATTGATGTTGCAACATTACTCTTAGAGAATCTTCTGTGATCTTTCGATGTAGCCGTCCTTCGCCTGCCTAACCGCTGGACTTTTCCCAAGGACACCAGACGTCCGCCCACTACTACATACCCATACGCCAAATCGAATTACTGAAATAAGAAATGTACCATATTATGTTAAAATCCCATAATGAGCTAGTTTGAGTTGAGTGGACGTTAAACACAACTTGTCTATCTTTCTCTGTAGCCATCTGTTATTAATTCAACTCGATCATCTGTGGAGTTGACAGTTAGAGATTATTTCTGTGACGATGGTTACTATAACGACATGGCCACTCTATTCTTTAATCCACAAGAAGTAGCCATAAAACAGTTATTCCACCAAGCAGGTAAGTAAACTGATTGATGTATATTAACTTGATATGTATATAAACTATACTGATAGATATTAACTTGATTAATGCTGTGTATTAACTTCATTAACTTAGTCAGTGATGTATAATAACTTGATGTGTACATTAACTTGATTAATGGTGCATAGTAACTTGATCACTGATGTATATTCACTTGATATGCATATTAACTTGACCATTGCAGTGTATTTACTTGACCAATAGTGTGTATTAACTTGCTCAATGATGTATATTAATTTCATTAACTTGACCAATAGTGTGTATTAACTTGCTCAATGATGTATATTAATTTCATTAACTTGATCAAATGTGTATATTAACTTGATCATTGGTGTATATTTACTTAATCAGCGGAGTATATTAATTTGATCAAAAGTGTATTAACTTGATCAAGGATGTACATTAACTTGATCAAGGAGGTATATTAACTTGATATGTATATATTAACTTGATGTTATATTAACTTGACCAGTACAGTGTATTAACTTAATTAGATGTGTAAATTAACTTGATCATTGGTGTATATTAACTTGACCAATAGTGTGTAGTAACTTGATCAATGATGTATATTAACTTGATCAATAACGTGTATTAACTTGATCAAGGATGTATAGTTACTCGGTCAATGATGTATATTAATCTCATTAATTTGGTCAATGATGTATATTGACTTGATCAATGGTGGGCATGCACTTGATCAATGATGTATATTAATTTGATCAATGATGTATATTAACTTGATTATTGGTGTATATTAACTTGGTCATTGGTGTGTATTAACTTGATCATTGATGTATATTAACTTGATTTTTGGTGTGTATTAACTTGATCATTGGTGTATATTATCTTGATTATTGGTGTGTATTAACTTGATTATTGGTGTGTATTAACTTGATCAATGTTGTACATTAAATCGATCAATAGTGTGTAGTAACTTGATCAATTGCATATGACGAGGTCCGCGGTGATCCAATTAGAATGTCGCGTACTCACTATTTGGGAGACCCAACCGAGAAGGTTCCCCGGAATTTATGGCGTGGTTGCCCCTTGGCAGTGGTACAAGGCTGACAAAGACAAGAAACGTACAGTTTGGAAAATCCCAACGACCTTTCTCGGTAACCGAACGATTTTTTAAAACAGCGTATGCCTTTCAAAGTGCAATTTCAAACTTAACTATGATTTTTTTTAAAATGTCGACGTTTTGGATTTTTTTTTCGTCGTACATTTATATCTTAAAAATAAAATAGATTGTCTGTTCAGTATAAACATTTACTTACAAGTGTTTCTACTATACATATATCTAAGTACATGTTTATAAATCGATAAATACATGTCGACGTTTATAGATGTTTGTTTTTTAAGGTACTGTAATGTGATCTTTACTCGTCATTTAGAAAATAATCCAAAAGTTTGCAGGTCAAAGGTGGACTTCTCCTACTATACACAGATCTAAGGACATACAGCCATAAATCCATGTCGACGTTTATAAATGTTTCTTTTTTTAAGGTACCTTCAATATGCCATCTCAAAGTGCAATTTCAAACTTAAATATTATATTTTGACCGTTATAAATGTTTTGTTTAAGGTACCTTCAGTAAGCCATCTCTTCAAAGTGCAATTTCAGACTTAAATATGCTTTTTGATCGTTATAAATGTTTTGTTTAAGGTACCTTCAGTATGTTTATAGATGTTTGGTTTTGTTTAAGGTACCTTCAGTATGTTTATAGATGTTTGGTTTTTGTTTAAGGTACCTTCAGTATGTTTATAGATATTTTGTTTTGTTTAAGGTACCTTCAGTATGTTTATAGATGTTTGGTTTTGTTTAAGGTACTTTCAGTATGTTTATAGATGTTTGGTTCTGTTTAAGGTACCTTCAGTATGTTTATAGATGTTTGGTTTTGTTTAAGGTACCTTCAGTATGTTTATAGATGTTTGTTTTTGTTTAAGGTACCTTCAGTATGTTTATAGATGTTTGGTTCTGTTTAAGGTACTTTCAGTATGTTTATAGATGTTTGGTTTTGTTTATAGATGTTTGGTTTTGTTTAAGGTACCTTTAGTATGCCATCTCTAGCCATCTTCTTCATCTTGTTCTTCTTCCTGGCTTGCTGGACATATGGTGTATCGGTACCAAGTGGATTGTTCGTACCTTCACTATTGTGTGGCGCTGCTTATGGACGATTCGTAGCACTTTTCCTAGAGCAGTATGTATTTCTTAGAAATCTGGAAGCGTTAAGAAATCTATGGACGACCAAACAGCTCTTTTTTCAGTGGTCTTATTCCTTAATGTCTAATGTGTTCAACACCTTTAAGATACGAATGTTAATTTCAGTGTACAAATGTCGAAATTAGACAACAAATCAAAAAATAAGAATTAAAGACTATGAATTAAGAACAATGAGTAAAGAAGCTTTTTACGTATTACATCAACACGTGCTTTTAGACCAATTTTCGTCGATTTTAGGGTTCCAAAAAATAGAGCCATGCGCCCTTTAAACCCCCATTTCATTTTATTTTCGTCTCACTTCGGAAGATCCATATGCGCACGAAATTGTTGAAATAAAATTGAACCACATGTTAGCCCCGATATGAAATGTGTCATGTGGACGTTAAACCCCACCTCTCTCCCCCTCCTTCTGTCTCTCTCTCTCTCTATCTCTCTCATAATTAATAGAAATTACCATTTTTTTAAAATTGAGTATAAATCTCTTTTTTACATTATTACATCAACATTGTCTACCATATCACTTCGGTGGAAGGCGGACGTTAAATACAGCCATTTCACAGAAATTTCATCAACATGTGCTTTAAGACCAATTTTCGTCAATTTTAATTTTCCAAATAATAGAGCCACACGCCCTTTAAATCCCTTTCATAATGTTGATACTCTTGTTTCCAGTGTATTTGGTTATAAAACTGTGTACTCTGGGACCTATGCTCTGGTTGGTGCTGCTGCGTTTCTTGGTGGTGTTGTTAGAATGACGATCAGTTTAACTGTTATACTTATAGAATCTACTAATGAAATCAGTTATGGTTTACCAATCATGCTAGTACTCATGGTAGGTATTATGATTTAAAGTGGCTAAGTCCGTAACTCAATATCACCCAAATATATTGGTGGTTTAGCCCCTTTAAATATATTTTATTACTTTAAAGTAAACGGATCGGACAAATGTTACTAAAACTTAAAAAAGAGTCCTCTCCAATGGTTTGTTTGTATATTTGTGATAATTATGTATAGTTCAAAATTGTGTTGTTCTTGTCTTTACTACATTAGGATCTTGAAGGGTTGTTGTCATTGACGTGTCGTGGATGATGTGAGGTATTAGCCAATGAAACGTTCTGTAACGAGGAGTTTTTGGCTTTTTGATGAACGGAACTGTGGGCAAACCACTAGAAACGCCAACGCTGATTGATTAATCAATGTCTGAAGACATAGGTTTAAAAGCCGCTCATTTGACCCATGACGTGTCAGATCTACATGTAGTGTAGGCCATCGGAAATATAAAAAGAACGAAGCGAAATATAGATCTGTATTTTAATCAGATTATGTTTCAAGTAATCGGGGAACAACAAGTGGATCATCGGCTTTCCGACCAGGAGACCTCGTCAAGGTTCCTCTATTATTCAAGCCCGATTTCCTCACGTCATTGGTGAATGGCAGGGTACCTGGCAACAAAACGCGTCTAGTCGTTCGGATGGGACGAAAAACTGGTGCCCTGTGACATGTAAATTATATCAATTTTCCGTCGCGGTTTATCCTTGTCAGCTGTTCAGGACAAAGCAATGTCCCCTGGTCAGTTGTGCAGGACGAGATGATGTCCTCTTGTCACTGGCGCTGGACAGTGTTGTCTCCCCTTGTCAGCTTCCTTGTAAATTTAATCCAACAATGAAAGTATGGACCGTAAAGATGAAGATGCCATAGGGTCAAAAGCCGCTCGTTTGACCCATGACGAGAACTGCCACTATAAATTGTCATATCTTGTTGTGTAGGTCATCGAAAGTATTGAAAACGAAAAGAAATATAGATCTGTATTTTAATCTGATCATGTTTCTAGTACTCCTAAGTAGATCACAGGTGGCCTCGTGAAAGTTTCTCGATTATTCAAGCCCGGTTTCCTTACGTCATGGCGAAGGGCAGAGTAACTGGCAACAAAACGCGTCTAGTCGTTCGACATGTAAATCATATAATTTACAACACGATAAAGACCCCCTTTTCCGGTGTGGTCTCCCTTATCGGTGATGTAGGACGGAGTGATCCCCCTTTGTTAGTGGCACTGGACTGCGTGGTCTTCCCTTGTCAGCTTCCTTGTAAATTTAATCCAACAATCAAAGTATGGACCGTAAAGATGAAGAAATGAAAAACCAGCAAATCATGTTAAATGTTTGGAGACACTGTTCGACTATGGAACAATAAAAAACACCCTTTTATATATTATATTTGAAGGTAGCTATATTTTTAGACAAGACATTATATAACTGCCCGAATCAAATAATATAACACTATAAGTTATATATTTACAGGTAGCTAAATGGTCTGGTGATCTGTTTAATGAGGGTCTGTACGATATTCACATTAATCTAAAGAGTGTACCTTTACTAGAGTGGGAACCACCAACAGAAGCTGCCAGGTATTCTAAACTTTTAAATCCAATATTAAAGTAGATAAGCTCTAACTCAATATCATCTAAAGTCTTCGAAAATGAAAACACAAAATATTAGTCAATATAAACATTTATGTTGTGATCTTACCGGGAAAAGCCTTGCTTCTTAATATAAAAGAAACATTTACCATTGGTACACGAATCGTATACCATAATGCGTTTAAGCGCCATTAGTAACAGGGGACTTGAAGAACGTATTTATTCGAACATTACTTATTTGAAATTAGAGTAACAAAGGAAACGATTGAATATAAATAAGTTTCTATACATTCATATTACATTATTCTATACGTTGTGACCCATTCATGTCAATTTCTAGGTGCTAAATATTAGCGATTTATCTCCATTAAGGGATCTGGGTAGCCGAATAGTTTAACGCGTATGCTTTAGATCATAAGGTCTGTTATTGAGTCAAGTGGAGTGGTTTAGATTCCGTGCTTTTACTTGGCAAGGAGTAGGGCCACCTGACCAGCCTAGTGTCTTTACTCTGGATGATGTGAGGGATTAGCCAATGAAACGGTTTGTTACGGCAAGATTTTGACTTGAGGTAACCCACCACTAGAAACATCAACGATGATTGGTTTCTCGTTATAGGGTCAAAGGTCGCTCGTATTATATCTCTGACGTGACCCTCCACTACAATGGGTCAGATCGTCAAGCATAAACAAAACGAAACGAAATAAAGATCTGTATTTAAATCATATTGCATTTGAGGGGACTTCAAATTTCGATTTCAAAACCTAACTACCAGTCAGCTAATTTGACATGCCAGTCTTCACTTACCAAAAAGAATCAAAACACGCCATTGTCTGTAAGGGATCGTAATTCTCAATCGATGACGGTGTTTTGTCACAATCTTTCTGATCGTCATTGTTTCAGGATGAAAGCTAAAGCTATAATGGACAGTCGGTTGAAAGTAGTATTCCCACAAACGAGAGTTGCCTCCCTTATTCGACTATTAAAGACCACCGCACATAATGTGTTTCCAGTAGTGACCTCGGCCCACGACGATTCTTCAGCCGTCACTTTGGTGGGTCCATCACAGGAAGAAGACCTACAAGAGGTTTAAATTCGTTTTTCTTTTCTTTAACCTCACTGGTGGAATTCATTACAGTCCATATACAGAAATAACAATATGTAATATTTTCCCTCTTAGTTGTACATGAATTGATTTTTTTAACATTGTGTGTTACAAAAGGCATTTTGCCCAGACAGCGGCGCTACGGCCTACTCTTACATCGAAGTTCCAGCCGCCAAGGTTTCTTTTACGTGCACAGAACCTCGGATTTTTCGTCCCATCAGAATGACTAGTTGTTCTTTGACAGTCTCTCCGTCCTGCACCAGATCTTAAACACCAAGTTTCAATATTTTTTATTTTATTTTCAGCAAGATGACGTTGAATGTTTTGTTAATCAAAATAATTCTAACCAAGGCGGCGAGGGAAAGTAAGTACGAGTTTAACACTAACTACTTTTTTTTATATACGCCTACTTTTCATTTGCGGGTGTATTATTTTGTTGCTCTATCCGTCTGTCCGTCGATGCGGACGTCATTGCGATAGAGGTTTATGGCGGGTTTTGATTAAAGTCCTTAGAGGAAGAAACCTATCGATATTAGGCGTTCCGTGAACCTTTGGTAGGGGAGTTTTACCCTTTCCCCGAAAACCTTGTTAGTCCGAAATGACAGGGTTTGTGTCGAGTGGACGTTAAACCCATTTCTCTCTTTCTGTCTTTTAGTCCTATAGAACTCCTCCAAAGGAATTTACCGATGAAGTTTGAGGGAATGATATTACGGTCACAGTTAGTTACGTTATTGAAGAAACATGCGTGGTATAAAGAAAATGTCGAGGTTTGTAGTAATCATTTATACATCCATTTTTAAAACTATAATTGTAATTTCATATCAGGACCGGACTGCACAGCGCAATGGACGTTTGCGGCTAGCCCCCGGACTGCACAGCGCAGGGGCGTTTGCGGCTAGCCCCTGGACGCATTCACTACATTTGATATAATTTGTTCTTTATTGCTTGCGAGTTTCTAGTCGGTTTCGATTGTTTGTAGTGTTGTCCTCCTGTACTTTCTAGAGGTCAGCATGACTTTTCTCATTGAATAACAAGACGTCAACGCGACTTTTCTCATGAAAAAATTAAGACGGCATTTCTTGTATCAATGCAGTTTTCATCCCAACAAACAGAACGACTTTTTGTATGCTGTATGGTTTTATATGGTTTAAACAATATTTGTATTCTCTAATAATTAGGGGGTTGGGATGGCATAGTGGTCAGAGTGCCGCGCTTAGACCTCTGGCTGGCAGGCCACCTCTGGCTTGTGGCTGTGGTTTCGAGCCCTGTTGTGAGCGTGGCATGGAGATAGGAGCGCCTTCTCAACCTCGTGGCACTCCGGTTTCCTCCCACTGCTAAAGACCCCTACGCGCAAGCGAATTATTGAAATAAAAGTAAACCATATGTAAGTCCCGAAATGACCTAGTTGTGTTGGACGTTAAAGCCCATTTTTCTCTCTCCCCCGTATTCACAAAATATCATATAATACATCACAGTGTTAAAAATATGATACAAAAACAAGCTAGAAGCTTATATTAATTTGCTTCTATATGTTTATATAAATAAAAAAAAAACAAGTACGAACAATCCAAACCATTAGACAAAATTCGAAGTCCTAAAAAAACGGTATAGGCAAAATAGTGTAATCTGGCAAAATAATGTTATCAGCATATGGACTGTTCACCGTGTACAAAATACGACAAATAGTGGTAACAGGTGTCCGGAAGAGTAAGCTTACCCTGCCTGTCGCCACACTTTTGATATTTCAAGATTATGATAATGTACTTGTTTCTTGACGACGAAAGTTCAAATCAGCAATGTAAATTAAAAAGATAAATAAATGATTAACAAGCCGCACTAACCACGTTTCTATTTACAGGCGATTTAATTACTTTAAAATGTATTATTAATACAGCACATCTATAAAAAGAAATACACTGTTTATTTATGGGTCATAGCACCAGATTTACGGCTTTTTAATTTGTCTAAAATAATAATTCAAAAATATCTATAATTAATGTTATATTTAGTGCCCGGCTTTCACGAGTTAACAGGTTTAAACATGTTTCAATTAGCGCCTCTTTATAAAAATAGACAAAAATAAAAATAACCGACATTTTGATTCGGTCTTCTACCGTTTTGGTCGAAAATACTGCGAATACTTGGAGTAGTTTGAGAACTATTTATCTGCGGTTTCCCTCCCGGTGTTGGCCGAGAAAGTTCATCTCGAAATTTCCTGTGTGGTTTCCCCTTGTCAGTTGCAGAACGTAGGGCCTTTCAAGGGCAGCTGTCTAATCGTTCGGATGGGACAAAACACAGAGGTCTCGTGTTTCCACATTTGTGTACACGTAAACGATCCCCTGGCAGTTGGATCCGATATAACGGTAGGCCGTAGCGCCGCTGCCCGGGCAAAATGTCCTAACAGCACATTGCATGGCGTATGCCTATCTTCATTAGCCCAGTCGGAGGAGAATAGTAGGACGTTAAACCCCATTTGATAGAGAGAGAGAGAGAGGGGGGGAGAGAGAGGGGGGGGGGGGGTTAACGTCTACTCGACACAAACTAGGTCATTTCAGGACAAACATTTGGTTCATTTTAATTTCGAAGCCACGCCAGTTGACTAAATGACAGACCGTATGATACAGCGCGCACTTGCTAATCATTCATCCATCCAACCCCCATGAATAATAGTGATGGCCATTCATGAAAGATATTTTCTCACAGTAGATATTTCTCTTTATGCCAAATGACTGATCTATGAGATAATATATATAATTCGGTTTTTGGGGGGTTTGGATGGCCTAGTGGTCTAGAGTGCCGCGCTTCGACCTCTAGCTGGCCGGTCACCTCTGGCTTGCGGCTGTGATTTCGAGCCCTGGTGTGAGCGTATGTGACAAGGAGATAGGGGCGCCTTCTCAACCTCGTGGGTTTCCTCCGGGTCATCCGGTTTCCTCCCACTGCTAAAGACCACTACGCGCAAGCGAATTATCGAAATAAAATTAAAACCATATGTTAGTTCCGAAATGACCTAGTTGTGTTGAGTGGACGTTAAACCCCATTTCTCCCCCTCTCTTTCTTAATTCAGTTTATTTTCAATGAATTTGTTCAACAAGCATCTGAAGATGTTCTTCTATTATTACCGTGTGGGCTGACCGGATTTCATTTTTATATAAAAAAAAAATGTTATAAATGCGTTTAATCAACGTAACTATATTAAAGCAATAGTTCTTTTTAGCAGTTTATCTTATAATATCAATTGGAACCTCGCTAGGAGCTTATGTTTATAATATCAATTGGATTGGAACCTTACTATATTTAATGAAATAAAAAAAAAACACTTCAGATGATCCGCAACCACTACAGACACACTCAAAACAATTACTGCCTTGTTCAGGAAACTTCGTCAGATTTCTCCAATTTCCTTTTTTTGTTTAATTGGAAGCCGTAGAAATGATGTGGGGCGAAGATGCAACATTTGCCGAGTTATTGAAGTGTCAATAACTTGTAGTTGATTCTACGTGTCTGTTTGGGGATTTCGTTGTTCAAGCAATGCTGGTAATATTTGTAGAGGGTCGAATTACAGATGTGTCACCACACAGGCTCACAGAGGCCATATTGATTTGCCATAGTTTAAAGCCCCAATAATTATAAATAATTAAATAAAACTACGAAATGCAATAAATTAACTCGGTTTGTTGATATTTGCTTTATATCATCTTCTCCTACCGTATACATATATCATAACCACTATATAATATAAATTGTAAACGGAGGTGGGGTGAGAGATAGAGAGGGGGCGAGAGCGAGATGGAGAGAGAGAGATGGATGTCATTGTACAATAACGTCTTATCTTTCTATTAACATGTGAGAGAAAGAGAGAGTGGTTCAACGCCCTTTACACAACTTGGTCTTTTCTGGACTAAAATATGGTTCTTTGTTTCAATAATTCACTCACGGGTTTGGGTCTTTATGAATTGACTTAGTTTTGTTTCGATTTGTCAATAAACCGTATTTCTCTCTCTGTCTCTATCGGTCATACCAGGTGCAAAAAAACCCTAAATAAATAATTTAATCAAAGGTGTTAATTACTCAACTGGCATAGACTTGATAATACCAATTATTGACTACACAAACCTACTTTTTTTGTAAAATATTTACAAGTGGAATTTCAGATGAGTAAATATAACTGATAATCAAGAAACACTTGTTCAGGCATGAATTATTATACATGTATATTATTGCATATCCATATAGAATAAGGCTAGTAATTGTGATATCCATATAGACTAAGACTAGTAATTGCTATATCCATATCGTATGGAAAAAGACTATATCCATATGGAATAATACCAGTAATTGCTATATCCATATGGATTAAGACTAGTAATTGCTATATCCATATCATATGGAAAAAGACTATATCCATATGGAATAAGACTAGTTATTGCTATATCCATATGGAATAAATCTAGTAATTGTTATCTCCATATATAATAATTCTAGTAATTGGTATATCCATATAGACTAAGTCTAGTAAATGGTATATCCATATGGACTAAGACTAGTAATTGTTATCTCCATATATAATAATTCTAGTAATTGGTATATCCATATAGACTAAGTCTAGTAATTGGTATATCCATCTTGAGTAAGTCTGGTAATTGTTATTTCGATATCAATAATTGTTATTTCTATATCGACTTAGACTAGTAATTATTATATTTCCAAGGTGAATATTGAAAATTGTAATGCAGACAATATAATTTTGATGAACAACTGTTTTATTTTAAACTTAACGCCACTTGCCTTATTTATGACTGCCTGTTCGAAATACTTAATTTCGGGAAAACAATTGACAGTGCTACGTATAAACGCTCACAGATCGGTACTCACTTCATTTGGTGGGTCATGTGGTGAGCCCTATACAGATCTACCGTTGTTGTATTGGATACCTAAACTACATAAAAATCTCAACAAGCAACGTTTTATAGCAGGTTCATCTCGTTGTTCAACAAAAGTATTGAAAAATATACTAACGACAGTGAAAGAGGGTATTGAAATACTGTGACAAAATATACCCTCGTAGTGGTATAAATCAAATGTGGATATTAAAGAATACCAAAGAATTACTTCAATCAAGATCACTTGCTTCAGTCGCATCTATACAAGCGTTTGACTTTTCTACTTTGTAAACTAAAATTCCCCATAGTAAATTAAAAGCTCGGTTAAAGACATTATTCACAGTGTCTTTCATCTAAATCGGGATATGTTAGATATCAATATTTAGTTGATAATTACAATTCCACATATTTTGGTAAGAATCATAGTGATTCCAAAAATAAATTCACCTCCATCAAGATAATTCAGATGTTGGATTTTTAAATTGATAATATCTTTGTTGAATTTGGAGGGAACATTTATCGGCAAGTGGTAGGTATCCCAATGGGTACCAACTGTTCACCTTTTCTTGCTGATTTGTTTCTCTATTCCTACGAAGCCGATTACATACAGGCACTTGTAAAATCAAATAAACAATTTGTCAGACATTTTAATTTCACTTATCAATGATGTTCATTTTAATTTCACATATCGATGATGTTCTATCCTTAAATAATCCCAAATGTAGTGATTATTATGTAGAATTCATATATTCGATGAGCTCGAAATTAAAAACACTACTGACAGTGGCAACTACGCTTCCTACTTGGACCTGCGTCTCGATTTTGAAAATTTCCATACACTTAGTGTTAAATAGTACGATAAACGTGATGACTTTGACTTCCGATTGTTAACTTTCCATTTATTAGTAGTAACATTCCAATATCACCAGCTTATGGTGTGTTTGTGTCTCAGCTAAATCATTACGCGAGAGCTTGTTCATTTTATTCTGATTTTTTAAGTAGATCGAGGCATTTGTCATCTAAGCTTCAACTACAGGGATACTTGAGAACTAAACTTATTAAAACCTTTAAAAAGTTTTATGGTCGTCACATTGATTTGACTGGTAAATATAACAAGTCTCTTTCGACTATTATTCTAGACATATGTAATTGATGGGTATACTAACTTCCTGATAGTATATGTCTACTAGATCGTTAACACTGTTCATTACCTCCCGTCTTCCATTAGCCCAGGTAAGGTGCATAATAGTGGGACGTTAAAACCCATTTCATTTCATTTCATTTCATTTCTGTTCATCACCTGTATTTTGCTTACCTATAGTCCATTGGCCAATCACGCTATTTTATCGAGATTTCGCCTAATAGTTTGGATGCAGAGTAAGCTTACTCTTCCGGACACCTGTTGCCACTGTTTGTCGTGTATGTTTTACAAGGTGAACAGTCCATTTGATTACACTATTTTGCCTTATTACACTATTTCGCCTATACCGTTTTTTAGGCCTTCGAATTATGTCTAGTAGTTTGGATTGTTCGTACTTGGTTTCATTTTATCATTTATAACACCTTTTTACTATAAACAGCATTGTCCTTCCGTAGTATAAGATTTTATTATTAGTTTTTAAATGTATAAATAGCCTTGCACCTGCTTATCTTGGTTATCATTTATGTTTTTTGCAAATCTTGTGTTAATGGCAATCTGCGGAATAAACTTTCTTATTTCATCCGGTCATGTACGTACTTCCCTGTCGTCATTAGAAATTCCTCTTAAAGGGACAATAACACTCTTGCTGGCTTGACAGGTACAGAAAATAAATTAGCCTTATTCTAACTACAAGATGTTTAAGTGTCCTACCTGTTGTGTAAATTATCCATTACAACCTATATAACTTGTCCAGAGGGTTCGAAAATATGCTTAAATCCAAGTCACATTTGAAAGTGCTTACTGAGGATTTTCAAACCATGTTACGGCATGTAGTTGAATTTTTCCAATTTTTCAAATTAGGTGTGTTAAGATGAAATTTGTATCATTTTTTAATTGAAATATTGTAAAAAAAAGTACAAATTGTTGACCAGAATAAACATTGGAACATATCATTCAGTTACAACAAGAGTGGTATTAGGGCTTTAAGTCAACTTGTTTAAAAGAGCTTTTGAATAATCATTTCTATTATAGTTATATCTATAATTGTACACGTTAATTCCTTTTACTCAATATTTGTGTATATTAATATTCTTCACTTTTTAAATGTTTTAATCCCTTCTTTAATGTTGTCATGGTTTTATATCATATTATTGTAAACTGACATTGGGAACTTCTTCTTCACCCACCCTTGATATTTGGGTTTTGTTTTCTTAATCAATATTATGGCGGGGGGGGGGGTGTTGGATGGCCGAATGGTTAGCACGTGTGTGCTGTATCACGAGGTCTGTCATTAAGTCAACTGGCGGGGTTGCGATTCCCCGGCTGTACATAACATGGGGTAGGGTCGCTTATCGAACCACGTGTGTTTTTTCCGGTTCCTCTGGTTTCCTCCCACTGCAAAGACCTCTACGCACAAGCGAATTATTGAAATAAAATTAAACCATGTGTAAGTCCCGAAATGTCTTAGATTGTGTCGCGTGGGCGTTAGACTTCATTTCTCTCTCTGCAACTACATGTGAAGACAACGTCGCGCGAAAAGTGAAATGTTGAAATAAAATTGAAATGACCTAGTGCGTGTTACCCCCCCCCCTCTCTCTCTCTCTGTTAAATACGACTCAATTGATATTTGCCAGACACAGAACTATGTTATCGAACAGGGGGTTGGGTAGCCGAATAGTTTTAACGCTGGCACTGTGGATCGTTAGGTCTGTCATTGGTTGCAATTCCCCGCTTGTACGTGACAATGAGTAGGGTAACCCCGTGGGGTTTTTTCCGGGATCTCCGATTTCCTCCCACTGCTTAAAACACCTACGTGCAAGCAAATTGTTGAAATATAATTTAACTATCCCGAAATTACCTTTTTTGTGTCGAGGGGAGCTTACCCCCCCCCTTCCCCGGATTGGGCCTAAGCCCCCTGGATCGAGGCTAGGCCCAACATTCAAACGCTAAATTCTCGGTTCAGAATGGATCTATATTTGACTGACATTTTCAGCAAATTCCCTTTACATTATCTTGTTTTCAACTATTATAGAGAGAAGTGCCAGCCCTTCATCCGATCTTCCATAATCTATATATAACCTAGATGAAACAAAAAAACAGAATGGCCTTGAAACTCATTTCCATTTTTGGTGTCACTTTCCATCTTCAGTGACAGCTGTGCGTTCCAATGACTTGGGCGAACCGTCTCGTGCGTGAAATAAACTAAGCGTAGGTTTCTTTACTTATGAATAAATTATTAACATAACTGTATTTACACGTACAAATATCTTTAAATGGAAATATCAGATGTCGAGGTTACCTAGATCTTCGTTTCAGATAAAGGTTGTTAAAAAAAACTCGGTAAATTGAAAAATCAATAGAAAATAAACCGCTTGATTAAAAGCCGTGTTCCCAAATGTTGGTCTCAGTCTCGATTCCCAAATTGTACGTGACAGGGAGTAAGGGTAGCTTTCAGAGGTCGTAGGTTTCTTCCCAGCATCCCGGTTACCTATCACTGCTGAAGACACATTGCTATTGAATTAGATCACATGCTACTCCCAAATGAGGTGGTATCCAGTGGACGTTAACCTCTTTTCCCTCTGTCTCTCTCTTCCTCTATCTCTCTTCCCTCTCTCTATCACTCCCTCTCTCTGGAGATGCGATTTTTAAAAAAAGCCCAAATACACTGCACATAGTACTTGGCCTGTTTGTTTCTGGAAGAATTGGGCATCCATTGATGATCTTAGATTTTTGTTATGACGTCGTAATTTCATAATGGCTGCGATAGCCTCTAACTTGTTTGAATATGCCGATGAATTTTATCTTTATAACCACAAAGATGTCAACATAATAAAAATTAGGTCACTCACTAAAATCCGAAATTTAAAACTCCCCTTTAATGCCAATTCAAGGCCAAGAGTCAACAAAAAGGGCCAAGCAAAAGTCACAGAAAGGACAAAATAGCTTTAGTCGACGGATTAATGGGCGTTGCTCCTGTTTGCTCACTACACTTTTTATTTTAGCGTTTTCCGAGATTCTTTCCGGATTATCGCCCTTATTGTTGAAATTGTTATATGTGACATCAACTGGCAGACTATTGCCATTGAAGAGACGACCACTGTTGCATTATTTCGGTTACATCTTTTGTGTAAATCATTTTAGTGAAGCCTGTACCATAACAGGCCCGGGACTGTACAGCGAAGTGAACGCTTACGGCTGGCCCCCGGATCCATTCACTTAATTTGATAATTGTTTATTTTTTGCAATGTCTATTTTCTGTCCTATCCGCAGGTATTTCTTGTAGATTTTTTGTTTTGCGTGTAGTGCGGTACTCCTGTACTTACTATAGGTCCTAACGTCTTGGTTGCGTGACAAGGAGTACGCTGACTTGTCTTATTTATATTAGGGTCGCCTGTCTAACCTCGTGACGTTTCTTCTCTGGGCCTTCCGCCCCCCCCCCACACTGCTAAAGACCTCTACGCGCAAGCGAATTATTGGAATAAGAATGAACCATATGTTAGTCCCGAAATGACCCCCCCCCCATCTTATTTATATCTGCTTATGGGTCAGGAACTGGGCGAGGCGCTCTTCGGAAAGAAAAATAAGGCTCTTCCAATTCTACCATGATCCTCATGAATTTTAACTAGGCATAATTATTGTTCAAAGGATAATATTGTGCATGGATTGGCGGATATTACGTCATATTTCCAAGATGGCGGCGATGAAGTTTCTTGGCCCTGGTTATGGTACGCTTGTTCTTGTTTCTGCGGTTTCCTCTAACTGTTGCTAAACGAATTAATGAAATAAGAACCCAATAGGATAGTTCATTCTTTAGTTTGGGCTTAACGTCCGCTTCCCACAAGGGTGATTTCGCAGACACAATTAACAGAATCAACGTAAGCAATATGCTAATGACGAAATGGCCTTTGTTTTTGACAGGAAGCCATGGTTGCTCAGCAAGTAAGACGTTGACTCGCTAACCCGGAAGTCATGCTAATCTGCGTTGACCGAGAAAGTTCATCATGATTTTCCTGATTCTTCCTCCTTGTTACAGTCAGTGGTGCAGGACAGAGGTCATGGCAAAAGACAACAACGTACATGTGTTCGTATGGACGAAAAACCGAAATCTAGTGTACAAATCGGCGTGCAAGTAACAGATCCCTTGACAGTTGGAATTGGATATAAAAGTAGGTCGTAGAGCCGCTGTCAGGGCAAAGTTTTGTTTTTGACAGCCGTTAAACAAGCATTTTTATTTTAAACCCCGATCTGAGAAATACGGTTGCACAGCGGGCAAGGCCAGTTCGACCTTGTGTTTTTTGCGCAATTTCCCCGTAGTGATGTACGAGGGAGGGTCTGGCAACTTGCTTGTCTGTGTGCGTGATATCGCCGATAAAGAGCTATAGTCAACGAACAAGATCTAGTTTCAGTATGGGACGAAGAACCAGGTTCCCGTGTCCTATGTACGACCCTTGGCAGTTGAAATTCGATGGAATGTATATGCCTGTCTGGATTATCCGGGTTGGTGCAGAAAAACAGGACGCTAAACCCCATTTCCTATAAGCCCCGACCCCCCCGTATCCAGTTTGGGGACCAAACGAAAAATACAAATTAAGGGATTAGTTTTATTTATTTTCATTCTTTATTTTTCAATTTCAACAAACATCAATTTCATGCCACTATGACACGTTGACCTGATTTAATTGTGAATATTCTCCTTCAAAAAAAAAGGTATAACTGATTTTTTGCCTAACAAATATTAACAATGATCGTTGACTCGAGTGTCATGATTGTTTCTGAAAACATTGTTAATGGTAATTTAATAAACACCATTTTCTGTATTCTGATGACACTCGAATTTCTGCAATTATTAATTGGCAATTTGGTTCTGTGATTGGTAATTTTATTGAAGCACCGTTCATTCTCCGTGGAAGGGCTTCCGGTATCATGATACTGCTGTTGTTTGAAATGTTGCGGGTCATGGTCGAAGGTTCCCCAATGGCGGTGAGTACGGCTGATGGATAGGATCTGCTATATACGTTGATATTTGTTTTATATACAAAAACCCCAGAATCATTCACAGAAAACAAAACCTGAAAATAAAAAAAATGAAACATAAAAATTCAGGTTCTTTAAAGGGACATAACACTCTTGCTGGCTTGACAGGTCCGGAAAAAAATAGCGTATTCTAACTACTAGATGTTTAAGTGCCCTACCTGTTGTGTAAATTATCCATTACATCCTATTTTACATGTCCAAAGGGTTCGAAAATATTTTAAAATCTAAGTTATTTTTGAAAAGCTTTTAAAAACCATGTAGTTAAATTTTCTCATTTTTTAAAATTTGGTGTGTTAAGAAGAAATTTGTATCATCAATTAATTGGAATATTGTAAAATAGTACAATTTGTTGACCAGTATAATGCGTGGGGCATATTATTCAGTTAAAAAAAAGGGTGTTATTGGGTCTTTAAACATAAAAAAAATGACAAATTCATATCGTATTGTATGTCCTACAATGTTTTGTAATGGCCTCTGTGAATGGTTAAAGTCATTATAATTTGTAAAGTGTCTATTCATTGGCTTGATATAAGGTCAGTTCGGGGTCATTTGATAACAGAGCTTCTTAAGGATGCATTATTCAAAAGCCTCATTTAGATGTTGTGTTTGTCCTCAAAATGCTATATAAATCATTAATCAGACATTGATTTACTACCCCAGGCCCACAGCCAATTTTCTAAAACTTCGGATGGTTTTGGTTTTCAATTGTGTATCCATAAAATTGTTCCTTGTGTTAACATGTTCAATTACTAAATGTCGATCAAAGAAGGAATTAAACCTATTTCTGGAACGTCGTCGATTAAAATATTGAAATATATTACACCAATGTAACAAGGATTGGAAGTTAATGAGTTAATTTTAAAAATGGATAATCGAGACTTTGTTTATTATGGTAACAACGGTAGCAATGACAATCTGGACTACACTGTTCTGCACCCGATGATAACTATAAGCTCAGAATAAAGAAATTTGACTGATTTTTAAAACCATACCCCCTTTTGATTATCCAATGGGGTTTAACGTCCACGCGACACAAACTATGTCATTTTGAGACTAACATATGGTTTAATTTTATTTTAATAATTCGCTTGCGCGTATGGGTCTTTAGCAGTGGGAGGAACCGGAGGACCCGGAGATAACCCACGCGGTTGGATGCAGCTTAAAAGATTTTGTTAAAAGTTAATGTAGTGTAAATGAAAGCGGAACGGGGTTAAGCGTCTGTCGACACAATAACTCGGTCATTTTGAGACTAACATATAGTCATGGTCATGTATGCAATGCCGAGGATAGGAATGGGGTTTAGTGTCGGTCAATACAATACCTTTGTCATTTTGAGACTAAAATGTGGATGTATCTTTCTATGTCGCGTGTACAATCATAGGGAGGAGAAATTACCCAAACAAGCCTGCCAAGGGATTTCTTTTACGTACACGCCGAGGATTTTTGTCCCATCCGAAACACTAAGCACACCTTCCCTGTCATGCCCGCAAGCGCCATGCCTTGGTGAAGGGAATTCGAGGAGGCGGATAGGACGTTGTTCAGACAATTTCCTCCAAAACACATCGTTCTCATTGCATTGTTACCGTACATAGGTCATTAAACCCTATTTCATTTCATTTTATTTTATGCTATTTCGTCATATAACCTTCGTCTTAAAATAAAGTTAATCTCCTGTTGATTGAACGTTAGTCGGAAACAATAACACGTCCGCATAAGTGAAACAAGTAATTTGTCTGTTGCAATAGAAACCAATAGGTATTTCAATCACCGATTCACAAGTAAGCTCACAGCAAACCAAATTACCCGACGTTTGATATCAACAATAACTGTTATTACAGCTAGGGTAATCACTTTATACCACGAAGAATGGTCGACACGTTTATTTGTAGCTGTTTTTAGAAATGGCGGTAGTTCTACAGACTAAACGTTTTGTTAAAGGAGATACTGTCATTGGCATTTACCAATCAAATTGATATGTTTGTCATGGGTTTTTGTGTATATAATGGTCGGAATCGCTGTTGGCTCTAATAACAGTGATAATAGTGGACGTGGTATGTAATAAAGGTCAAAAAATATTTTTATTTATGACGTCCATAGGTTTGTGCTTATAATAAGCGAGGTGTGACGTAATAAATGTCAAAAAATATTTTTATTTATGACGTCCATGGGTTTGTGCTTATAATAAGCGAGGTGTGACGTCCATAGGTTTGTGCTTATAATAAGCGAGGTGTGACGTAATAAAGGTCAAAAAATATTTTTATTTATGACGTCCATAGGTTTGTGCTTATAACTTTATCGTTGTAAGTGAGAGGGATATTCGGTCTCCCGTCCGATCAGGCAGGTTTCCCCCGAGATCGAAATCATTTGCACGATCTGTGCCAAGGGCCAAATTTGAAAAAAGGCCTCAGGCCTAATTTGCTACCCTTGTAAAATGACGTGATTATTATTATTATTATTATTATAAGCGAGGTGTGACGTAATAAAGGTCAAAAAGTATTTTTATTTATGACGTCCATAGGTGTGTGTTTATAATAAGCGAGGTATGACGTAATAAAGGTTAAAAAAGTATTTTTATTTATAACGTCCATAGGTTTGTGCTTATTATAAGCGAGGTGTGACGTAATAAAGGTCAAAAAATATTTTTATTTATGACGTCCATAGGTTTGTGCTTATAATAAGCGAGGTGTGACGTAATAAAGGTTCAAAAAGTATTTTTATTTATGACGTCCATAGGTTTGTGCTTATAATAAGCGAGGTATGACGTAATAAAGGTCAAAAAATATTTTTATTTATGACGTCCATAGGTTTTTGCTTATAATAAGCGAGGTGTGACGTAATAAAGGTTAAAAAAGTATTTTTATTTATGACGTCCATAGGTTTGTGCTTATAATAAGCGAGGTGTGACGTAATAAAGGTTAAAAAAGTATTTTTATTTATGACGTCCATAGGTTTGTGCTTATAATAAGCGAGGTGTGACGTAATAAAGGTCAAAAAATATTTTTATTTATGACGTCCATAGGTGTGTGCTTATAATAAGCGAGGTGTGACGTAATAAAGGTTAAAAAAGTATTTTTATTTATGACGTCAATAGGTTTGTGCTTATAATAAGCGAGGTGTGACGTAATAAAGGTTAAAAAAGTATTTTTATTTGTGACGTAATAAAGGTTAAAAAAGTATTTTTATTTATGACGTCCATAGGTTTGTGCTTATAATAAGCGAGGTGTGACGTAATAAAGGTCAAAAAATATTTTTATTTATGACGTCCATAGGTGTGTGCTTATAATAAGCGAGGTGTGACGTAATAAAGGTTAAAAAAGTATTTTTATTTATGACGTCCATAGGTTTGTGCTTATAATAAGCGAGGTGTGACGTAATAAAGGTTAAAAAAAGTATTTTTATTTATGACGTCCATAGGTTTGTGCTTATAATAAGCGAGGTATGACGTAATAAAGGTTAAAAAAGTATTTTTATTTATGACGTCCATAGGTTTGTGCTTATAATAAGCGAGGTGTGACGTAATAAAGGTTAAAAAAGTTTTTTTTATTTATGACGTCCATAGGTTTGTGCTTATAATAAGCGAGGTTTGAAGTAATAAAGGTTAAAAAAGTATTTTTATTTATGACGTCCATAGGTTTGTGCTTATAATAAGCGAGGTATGACGTAATAAAGGTTAAAAAAGTATTTTATTTATGACGTCCATAGGTTTGTGCTAATAATAAGCGAGGTATGACGTAATAAAGGTAAAAAAGTATTTTTATTTAAGGCGTCCATAGGTTTGTGCTTATAATGAGCGAGGTGTGACGTAATAAAGGTTAAAAAAGTATTTTTATTATGACGTCCATAGGTTTGTGCTTATAATAAGCGAGGTGTGACGTAATAAAGGTTAAAAAGGTATTTTTATTTATGACGTTCATAGGTTTGTGCTTATAATAAGCGAGGTGTGACGTAATAAAGGTTAAAAAAGTATTTTTATTTATGACGTCCATAGGTGTGTGCTTATAATAAGCGAGGTGTGACGTAATAAAGGTTAAAAAAGTATTTTTATTTATGACGTCCATAGGTTTGTGCTTATAATAAGCGAGGTGTGACGTAATAAAGGTTAAATAGTATTTTTATTTATGACGTCCATAGGTTTGTGCTTATAATAAGCGAGGTATGACGTAATAAAGGTTAAAAAGGTATTTTTATTTATGACGTCCATAGGTTTGTGCTTATAATAAGCGAGGTGTGACGTAATAACGGTTAAAAAAGTATTTTTATTTATGACGTCCATAGGTTTGTGCTTATAATAAGCGAGGTGTGACGTAATAAAGATTAAAAAAGTATTTTTTATTTATGATGTCCATGGGTTTGTGCTCATAATCCCAGTATATTGCAATTTTAACTGTGAAACGTTCAATAATCGAGACTTGTAATTAAGGACAAAGGATATTTATTTTATTTATGACGTCGATTGGTTTGGGTTTATAATCGCGGTTAATGGTAATTTTAACTATGGAAGCATTCAGTGATCGAGATTTTGTCATAAGGGACAACAGATATAAATAATATGTGTTTTTATTGTGTTTGAACTTATAACACCAATTTTATAGTTCGATTTATTAAGATAGGTGAAATGAAATGAAATGCAGTCTTACGTCCTACTGTTATGCATCTAATAGAAGACGGGCATACGCTATACGGTGTGCTATGAGGGAAATTTTTCCCGGGCAGCGGCGCTACGGCCTACTCTTATATCGAATTCCAACTGCCAAGGGAAATTTTACGTGCACGCAAATGTGTACACGTACCTCGGTTTTTCCTCCCATCCGAACGACTAGACAGCTGTCCTTGTCAGACCCTCCGTTCTGCATCACTGACAAAAGGAAACCACGCCGGAAAATCTGGATGAACTTTTCGACCAATGCAGGGATCGAACACTCGACCTACAGGCTAGCGAGCCAGCGTCTTACCTACTTAGCCACCGTGGCCCTCTGTTAGGATACAGACAATTATATTTCCACAGTTTCTTCCAAAATAATTACTTTTCATCAGTTTGTTCCACAAATTATAAATATTTTGACCATATAACGAGAGAGCGAGAGAGAGAGAGAGAGAAATGGGGTTTAACGTCCACTCAACACAACTGGGTCATTTCGGGACTAACATGGTTTAATTTTATTTCAATAATTCGCTTGCGCGTAGGGGTCTTTAGCAGTGGGGGGGGGGAAACATGAGTGCCCGGAGGAAACCCACGAGGTTGAGAAGGCGCCCTTATCTCCATGCCACATACGCTCACACCAGGGCTCGAAACCAGAGCCACAAGCCATAGGTGGACGGCCAGCTAGAGGTCGAAGCGCGGCACTCTAGACCACTAGGCCATGCCAACCTACCCCCATAAAACGAGATAGTTTGTTTTCAAAGATGGATTGTTACACCATGGATGTTATATATATTTCACAGTTTTTAATCGTCGACGTTCCAGAAATAGACACCTACTTGTAAGCGGTCACGATAAATCCCCCCCCCCCCCCCGTGGAAATTCAATTGTTTCCGCAATTTGTTTAACACAATTAAATGCATGCGATAATCTTTCCACTAATTAGGGTCGTTTTATTATAATTTATGGGTGTGATAAATTCCACAGTTTTTAATAGACGACGTTCCAGAATAGGTTTAATTTGTATAAAGACTCCTAATTACATTTCGCTAATTTTTTAAACATAATTAAATTCAAATGATATTCATGCGATAATCTTTCCACTAATTAGGGTCGTTTTATTATAATTTATGGTTGTGGTAAATTCCACAGTTTTTAATAGACGACGTTCCAGAGATAGGTTTAATTTGTATAAAGACTCCTAATTACATTTCGTAAATTTTTAAACATAATTAAATTCAAATGATATTCGATTCATGCGATAATTTGTATGTAATATATTTCACAGTTTTTAATAGACGACGTTCCAGAAACAGGTTTAATTTGTATAAAGACTCCTAATTACATTTCGCTAATTTTTTAAACATAGTTAAATTGAAATGATCTCCATTCATGCGATAATTTTTCCCACTAATTAGGGTCGTTTTATTATAATTTATGGTTGTGATAAATTCCACATTTTTTTTAATAGACACCGTTCCAGATATAGGTTTAATTTGTATAAAGACTCCTAATTACATTTCGCTAATTTTTTAAACATAGTTAAATTGATATGGTCTCCATTTATGCGATAATTTGTCGAATAATTAAGGCCGTTCTTATTATAATTTGTTGTACGTGGGCGTGATATATTACACAGTTTGTATCCAGAAACGGGTATAATTTGTAAAGTTTCATTTATTTCAGGACACGTACGTAATGAAGTTTCCACAGTGTTCTTAGTATTATATAAACTGGAATAATTTGTTGATTAATCAGAGTCAATTGACAAATGAATTTTTAACATGTTATAATAATTTAGTTTAACACTAAGTGACAAAGTGTCATAAATGGCTATTTATGGGGGCGGGTGACCATTACGGGTCGAGGAAAGTCGGTTGGGAATTAGCTGAAATCCGTTAAACGGCGAGACCACAGATCGCACATGCGCGTGCTTCTGTTTCTTTGCTGGGATCAGTTACCCTATCTCTTTAAAGACATCTCTAATTTAAGGATAAAAATTTCCTAAGCACGACTATTTTAGGTTAAGTGTTAAATTTTATTTCATTTCATATATAACCCAACACGAGAATTACGGAAGATATAAAATGAAACGCTGTTTAAAGTCCTACTTTTCTCCAAGCGACCAGGCTAATGCTATAAGGGAATTTCCAACTGTCGAGACCCCCCATCCTGCACCACCGATATGGGGAAAACCCCCGGAATAGACCCAAAGGAACGCTTTCGACCAAGATCGGGAGCGAATCCGAGACCTACATGTTACAGAGCCCAGTGCGTAAGACGCTGGCTCGCTAGTCTGGAGGTCGCGGGTACTCTCCTTGTGTTGACTGAGACATTTCCTTGCATGGTTTCCTCTTATCAGTAGTGCAGGTTAGAGAGCCTGACAAGGACAGCTGTCAAGTGTTTTTTTTATGGGAACCGTGGTCCCGTGTACACATTGGTGTGCAAGTAAAAGATCCCTTGACAGTTGGAATTCGATACAAGAGTAGGCCGCAGCACATAGCACCCTGTAATTGGCCTAGTCCAGTCGGGGCAGAACAGTTGGACGTTATACCCCATTTCATTTCATTTTCTTACTCATCGAACCACCGCGGCTTCCCTTTTACATTAGAATTTAAATACTTACCCCTTATTACATATAAAGTGACGCAACAAAACTTCATTTTCGTGCCTTTAACGTCCCCTCTATAGATGCCTGTTCCTTCTGTGTTTGCCAAATACGTACAATTTCACTGATAGCACTTAATGCCTCGTCTGAACCGATAGTCGTCGTCTGCATGGCCTCTACTCGATGTCTGAGGAAAGCGCTGATTAAATCTGCTTTGTCACCTGAAATGTGATATATGGCTAAGTTAAATTCTTGCTTATATTTGGACTAATTAATTTATCAGAATATTGCTTCAAATCCTTCTCAATCCCTGACTATTTATTACAAATATCGAAACCTAATTAAATTCTATGACTATCTACTGCCCGGGTCGTTTCCCGTGATTTTTATCTCACAGAAAGTGGTGTACACCTAACTCTTCATAAAATTGCTCAATCTACGCGGGCAACCTTTGACGTCACTCGAGCAGACATTCCTAATCGTCGGGTTGCTGATGAGGGAAACCCTCACATTTTTGTCCTTTATACACTCTATGAGTATTTTTCAGGAATTCAATATTTTTCTATTTAGATTGGATGTTTCTACTTTTCCATATATACCAAAATTGCCATACGTTTATTGGAAATAACCACCCGATAAATACCTTTCTGGGAGTCTATCTTTAAGTGTTTATTTTTTAACACATTTTTTTGATAAATTAAACTCCAAACTGTTTGTAAGTAATCAATAATACATGATTTGTCAGTGTAGATTAAACATATTTTGACGACGCGAGATTCTTAATGACACATTCATTTTCCTTTAAAAGATTTTAGTTTTTATGCCTTGTCTATGAATGTTCAAATATTAATGACGATGATGACTAAAATGGGGTTTAAAAGATTTTAGTTTTTATGCCTTGTCTATAAATGTTCAAATATTAATGACGATGATGACTGGGTTAGACGGGAGTGTGGAAAGACAATGCAGAGATGTCAGTATTAGACAAGTACACGGTGTTTTAATAGGAAATGAAATATAGAGAGAAGTGGGGTTTAACTTCCACTCAACACAACTAGGTAATTTCGGGACTAACATATAGTTTAATTTTATTTTCATAATTCGCTTGCGCTTAGGGGTCTTTAGCATCGGGAGGAAACCGGAGTGCCCAGAGGAAACCCACGAGGTTGAGAAGGCGCCCCTTTCTCCATGCCACATACGCTCACACCAGGGCTCGAAACCACAGTCGCAAGCCAGAGGTGGCCAGCCAGCTAGAGGTCGAAGCGCGGCACTCTAGACCACTAGGCCATCCCAACCCCCTGAAATGAAATGAATGTTATTCTTCACCCGGGTGGGTATTATTCTACACACAGAGACCTATCCATTCGGCAAACCTCGACAGATTCCGGTACCCCCCGTAACCCTACATCTAGACTCGGATGTATGACAGTAAGTGATATGTACCTACGACAATACATTTGCGATGCGGCTAGTCGACTACCGATTTACTTTAACAGGAAAACGTGCCGCTCTTACAAAAAAGTACCAAAATGGCAGCCATCATTTTTAGTTTGTTGATATAATCTCCATGGGGGCAGCCATTTTTTATCCGGGTCCTTTAAGATAGTTCTAAAAGGGCGGAATTCGTCATACATCCGAGTCTAGATGTAGGGTACCGGAATCTGTCGAGATCTGTCGAGTGAGATCCGTCTACTCTACTTCGAGAATAGATCTCTGCCCTAAATGGCAGGCGTATACAAAAATTAGCATATTGTTTTGTAACTCGGTTCGACTCAGTTTTACACACAGACTAAATAAACTTTTTAAAATTCTATTAAGCGGAAGCAGAATACATACTTAACTAAATTCTCGAACTATACTTGAAATCGTAGATTTATGACTTAAAATGTCGGCCAAATAGCCCAGTGTCTGTTCTCAAACGGAGCTTACTGTGGATAGCGGCAGTAGTGCACGTAAAAGAACCAATGGCACTCGGAATTCGATATAATAGGAGGCCTCTGTGCCGCCGTCCTGGCACCATTTACCTCATAGCACACTGTATGACGTATGCCCTTCTTCATTAGCCGACTTGGTGCAGAACAAAAGGACGTAAAACCCTATTTCATTTTATTAAAACGTGTATAGCACATAAACAAGTAAGGGACCAGACATTGACTAAAAGTACAACTAATTTGGTCTAATTTAAAAAAAAGAGACACCGAAATTCATTTACGATTTGTGTGCCGGTCTTGTAATTTGGACCTGGCTTCATTACTTTTATTGGGTAGATCCACAGAAGAACTCTTGAAAAAAAGTGAAGATATTTCCTCTGTGTAGGTCAATATCCACAACCATCAAACTATAGTCTAGAATCGAATTGATTTTTTTTAATTAAGATTTTTGTCTTTACGTCTACAAGATATCTTGAAATCGGAAATGAATAGAGCAACACGATTTTTACATGTTTTTGTTTAAATAAACAATATTTTATTCAGGTTGTCTGAATGGGATTGGGGAACAGACTTAGCCTATGTAATACCCCTCTACCTTACATGTTACGAAATTCTATAATACTAAATTATGGTACTGTCATTGAGTGGGTTTTCTGCCGCTCCTCCGGTTTCCCCTCCACTGCTAAAGACCCATATATTTTAAAACAAATTCCGTCGCCTCTTTCATAGTATAAATCATATGTCATTTGATCTTTAGGCCTGAAATGTTATCTAAATGATTAATTAGACATTAATTGACTGATCCAGGCCATAATCAACTCTCAATGGCATATTTTTGATTTCATGTAAAAATGGAGGAGCGAGACCTAGCTTCGAACAACCAGTACGGTGGTTGAAATTATTGCTCACGTCTCCTGTCAAACCTTCAAAGACCAATATCTTCGCTCGCAATAGAGGAATTGGATTGAAATTTTCAAATTATTCATTTTACATTATCTGTTTTCGAAGTGTTATAGCAAGAATGGCCAGCTCTTTAACTAAATCTTACATAATGTATCTTTAATTTACAGATACAGTCACGTCAACTCTTGTTTGGTAGAAAAACTGTATTTAATTTATACAAAAAACACCTCCCCTCTTTTATTATGTTATCGATTTTCAAAAGCCGACTCCGTCCACGTTTTTGTAGCAACCCAAACCACAAAATAATAGTTGAAATGTTGTTATTGTTTTAAAAAAAGAACCACATTCAGTCCTTTATCATAGTTTAGAAGCCGACTCCGTCCACGTTTTTGTAATAGAAATGTAAAAAGCAACCCAAACCACAAAAGTAGTAGGAATGTTGTTATTATTTAAAAAAAGAAGAACCACATTCATTCCTTAAAGGGCCAATGCCGATAATATTTGGGGGAATAAAACTGCTTAATTTTGTGTTAAAATCCCTTAAAATCATCTACCTCAGGGCAAAGCAACTAACTCAATATTTGTTATACGTTTCAAAACAACTTAAACCCGTCAGTCCTCATCTGGAAATGGAGACAGGTGTCCTAAGCTGTATTATACGGTGTCGTGATAAAACCAAAATTTTACTCTATAAAAAAAGGTGTAGGTGAAATTTACCTTTTGTTGTTAGTACAGCACATGGGTCATTCACTGTATAGACTACTAAAGGAACGGGAGTTGATTATCAGGCAAACCAACCCCAAAATTGACCCGAAATCTTAAAAAGGTTACGTGACCGGATAAGTAGTTTTGATATTCACGTCCAAACGACTCAATATTCTGAGCTGAAATTTTGGGAAACGGTAAATACAACGCTCCACTTTATTTTGGCGTTTAAATTTCATACGTACTCGGACTTTTATTTTTTTAGACTCAGTAAAAATCGGTATTGTCCCTTTAATCATAGAAATGTTGTTATTAATTTATTAAAATAATCCAATCACGTCCAATCTTTTATGATAGAAATTTAAAAACAGTCCTTGGTAAATTGGTAAGATGGTTTTAATTTTATTAAAACAATTGCGTCGATAGAGATGGAGAGAGAGAGGGAGAGAGAGAGAGAGAGGGAGAGAGAGAGGGGGGGGGGTAACGTTCACACGACACAAATAGGTCATTTTGGAACTACCGTATGGTTCAATAAAATTTCATTTATTCCCTTCTTCGAATCTTCGGGGAGTTGTGATGGCCTAGTGGTCTAGAAGACTGGGCGCCTTCTCAACAACTAGGTCATTTCGGGATTAACATATGGTTTAATTTTATTTCAATAATTCGCTTGCGCGTAGGGCTTTTTAGAAGTGGGGAATAACCGGAGTGCCCGGAGGAAACCCACGAGGTTGAGAAGGCGCCCTTATCTCCATGCCACATACGCTCACACCAGGGCTCGAAACGCGGCACTCCAGCCCACTAGGCCATCCCAACCCCCCTTAATATTATCGAAGTAAGACATACGATGAACTGAAATTTCGCAAAATTTCGCATCCATTACCGACAAGACAAACAAGCAAGCGCCACCTATAGGTATTGGGTAAAATCTATTGGTGGGCCTCGGGTGAATTTTCTACTGGTAATTTTTTTTTCAGAGTGGCTATTGTTACGACGAGATTGAGAAAAGTTTAGAACGAATTCCAAAATTGCTGCCAATCTCCCCTAAACCAGCTTTGAAAAATGAAGCCGTATTTCCAACGTTCTCAGAACTGAAGGCAGCAATTAAGAGATGAAAAGGGCTAGGGTTAGGGTTAGGGTTAAGACTATTTTTACGACTTTTCAGTTTTTAACTTCTCGTCGTAACAATAGCCACTGCCAATTTTTTTAATAATTAACTCAATTGGAATACTTATTAACTTGCATTTAATCGCGAACAAATATAATATACAGTTCGAAAAATGGTGTTCGGAGCAGAACAGTAGGACGTTAAACCCCATTTCATTTTTTATTTAATTTCCGAAAATGGCGATGACTATCATCGACCTTAACAAAATTTAAAATAAGTAAAAAGAAATGGGTTTATTAGACAACTTTTGGCGATCATGTTTTATCCGACTCCCTTTTCTATTTCCACCACTTTTACATCGAGAGAGCGCGCGAGAGAGATAGGGAGAAATGGGGTTTAACGTCCACTATCGTATGGTTTTCAATTTTTATTTCAATAATTCGCTTGCAGGTAGGGGTCTTTAGCAGTGGGAGGAAACCGGAACTTTTACATCGAAAAACTAGCGATAAACGGTCCGTACTGTGTCCACGTGGAACTTCCTACTTTCTATTAGGGTTAGGGTTAGGGTCAGGTATTTAAGATTAAATATGAATGCCCAACTTTGTAACGTGAATTTAGTCTTGAAAAATTAAGTAAAATCAAGAGTTTTAAAGTTTATATAATAACATGAAATTAGTCGTGAAAAGTTAGATATTGTCCGAAAAATATCGGGTTTAAAAGTTTGTGATAGGTAGTAGGGAGTTGCATGCGGATAAAGTACGGACGGCTAATTAACCGCTGTTTTTTCGGTGTAAAAGGCGGATCAAACATGACCGCCACACAAAGTAAGCCGTGATAATTTAGATATTGTTCCCAAAACTATCGACTTCGAAAGTTTTTAAATTAAATAAATCGTAACCTTAATGAATTGTAAAATGGCGAGTTTATAATTTAGATATTGTTCCCAAAAATATCGACTTCGAAAGTTTTTAAATTAAATAAATTGTAACCTTTATAAATTGTAAAATGGCGAGTTTAAAAGTTTGTAAATTTAATAAATTGTAAAATTGTACCTACCTCGTTTTCCATACCAATGTGCATGTGAGACAGACACAATCGTTAGAACTACTGCTAATAGAACCACACTGTGTCGAACCATTGTCAAAAGTTAAAAACAGTGCTGCACTGCTTGCTGCTTCAGAGTCCTTGAGATATTATTTCTTGTTTCTCGAGATTATATTTAATAACACAACCAGCTTGTCTTTTCTCACTTGTAAAAACTTTCTTATCACGCGGCCATCTTTATACCATTTCCCTCTACCGTTTACAAACCGTGGGTGTGAAACCGTCATCCAATCACAACCGTCGTTATATTGATGCGCGACATTAATTGTTGCTACTCTTGGTGGACGTGATAGGAATTGCAAAAGATAGAGACGTCAAATTTGTTGTTTTTCGTAAAAACGGGTAATTTTTGTGGGGTTCTTTTGTAGATGTAAATAAACTGTGAATTCTGGATTGAATAGGCACTGTTATTAATATGGGAGCATAACGCGTCCATTATCGGCATCTTTGATAATATTTGAATAGAATATCATATTGATCACAGAATCCATGTTGTTTTGCCAGCGATAAACACACATTATAAAAAAAAGATATGAAAATGATAATAAAGATAAGATATAAATAACTTTCAGATTATACAGAGGCTTGTTGTGTGGAATTTTGGCCTTCAAATATTTGAAAAAAAAATAAAAGAGTTTTAAAGAGAGAGATAAATGGGGTTTAACGCCCACTCGACCCAGACTAGGTCATTTCGGGACTAACATATGGTTTAATTTTATTTCAATAATTCGCTTGCGCGTAGGGGGGGGGGGGGTATCATTTGGAGGACACTGAGGGACCAGAGAAAACCCACCGACGTTCTCTCCCCTTTCACATTTCGATTTGCATGGGAGAGAGAGAGAAATGGGGGTTAACGTCCACTCGACATAAACTATCTCATTTCGGGACTAACGTATGGTTTAATTTTATTTCAATAATTCGCTGGCGCGTAGGGGGGTTTATCAGTGAGAGGAAACCTGAGGACCCAGAGAAAACCCACGAGGTTGGACAGGCGACCCTACTCCTTGCCACGTACAACCGGGGATTCGAAACCACGCCAGTTGATTCAATGACAGGCTTTATGATACAGCACGAACATGATAACCATTCCGCAATCCGACCACCGAGATACATAAGATTGAGATAAAATAGACAATACAAAATGAATACACTATAGTTTTGCCAAGAAGTATGCATTTATTGTATATCATCGTAATCACGGTTCTAGTTATTCGAATCTAGTTATTAGATTAAATCAATAAATGGCCGAACCGTTCTAATCTACTTAAAATCGAAACCATCCTATGGACTAGACAGTTGATTATGGTCTTGTCAAGTTAATAAATGAAGACCTGCAATTGACAGATTAAGTTCTTGAATAACGGATCTTTGATCCGCGAACAAAAACTAATTAAGAAACACCCTTTGGAATACATTCTTTATCAGACAATTATAATTAGAATTGAAAATGAAAATTTAAAATGATTTTATACGCTCAAATTTCAGCGTGGGCGTATAATATCAATAATTGCCTTGTGAACGTCATAAATTTGATGAGATGAAGAATCCTATCGGTATTCAATGTTCCTCGACCTATCGCTCGAGAGTTAGCACCCATTGCCCAAAACCTTGTGAACTGGATAGCGTCTGCAGTTTTATTGGATTTCTCCAAATTTGGTATAAAGTACTGTGTGCATGAAAAGGCGAATCATGAATGTGTCAACGCGATAGAGTCTGTAGTTAGCAACATATACGTTTCGAACTTGGTGTGAAGCTTGTGATCATAAGGGGATGGAAGCTATCGATATTCATCGTACTGAAGTTATGCCCCATTTACCGACAATCTTGTGAATATGATAGGGCAACAGTTTTTAATGGTTTCTTTTCAAAATTGGTGTGAAGCATTATTGTCATGAGTGGACAATTATAGCCGGTGTAGGCTATCATTGATAGTCCATGGGCCAATCACGCTATTTTACCACATTTGATAGTTCGTACTTTATTTGCCAGCGTTTAACGGCAGTCTACAATTGGTGGGAAACACTGTGGTCATGAGAGAACGAAACATACCCATATTGAAAGTAACCAGAATTTAAATTTCGCCACAAAACGATAAGATAAGATAAGATAAGATATGACGTTATAAATATGGTTGTTCGCTGGTAGCACCTTTGTCTTCGATATCACCCTTTGAGGACGTGGACGTTAAACCCCAGTAACGAAGGAACGGTAACATCTCAATGCTAGTCTTCTTCTTTTATTGTTTGACCGCAGCACAATATCTGGCGTTTCCACCACGCTTTTAGCACAGTTATGGCAAACTTGACGCGCTCTGGGACCAATTTCCGTCGCCGTAGCAGCGCAGTAAGGAATCCACCTCGTTCCGATGAGTGAATGAATTAGAGTTATAACGTCTGCTTCCTCCGAGGTGATATCGCAGACAAGTTGTCTTTTCCGATGAAGGAAACCCAGGTACCCGGGGTAAATGAGAAGGCGTCCTTATCTCAAATCAAAGCCACATACGCTCACATCAGGGATCGAAAACACGACCACAAGCCAGAAGTATCCGACAAGCTCGAGCTCTAGCCCGATGCTGGTCTAGAGTGCCGCGCTTCGACCTCTAACTGGTCGGTCACCTCTGGCTTGTGGCTGTTGTTTCGAGCCCTGGTGTGAGCGTATGTGGCATGGAGATAGGGGCACCTTCTTAACCTCATAGGTTTCCTCCGGGAACTCAGGTTTCCTTCCACTGCTAAAGACCCCTACGCGCAAGCGAATTAATTATTGAAATAAAATTAAACCTTATGTTAGTCCCGAAATGACCTAGTTGTGTTGAGTGGACGTTAAACCCCATTTCTCTCTCTCTCCCTCTCTCTCTCTAGACCACTATGTTACCTCAACCCCTTGGTGATGAAATGTTTTTAGGGTTTTGTGTGCATGGGGAGTGTAGGCTACCCTGCCTTCTCAATCGTCATAAATTGATAGATTTTGCCGAATTCTCTCTTTAAAATTAAAGTATGTCAGTGAAAGAGCTAGTGGACATGTACGTTAACAATCCGGCTTAATAGAAAGTGCAGGGGGATCACACTGCACGCAAACAAAATCGATAATTATATAATAATAATAATAATAATAATACATGTACTAAAAACTTTAATGATGAGGCAGTTCATTCAGTCTACAGCAGCTAATCTTCTATAAGTCCCTCCTTAATTATAATACCAACCTTTTGACAAGGCAAACTTCACAGACACTGCGAAGGTAAATCGGAACCCCTGGGGGAGGTTTCTGAGAATATAGGTCCCGGGCACCAAACACACACGCTCATTGTTGATTAAAGCCCCAATAACACTCTTGTTGTAACTGAATAATATGTCCCACTCATTATTCTGGTCAACAAATTGTACTTATTTACAATATTCCAATTAAATTGATGATACTAATTTCATCTCAACACACCTAATTCATAAAATTGGAAAAATTAAAATAAACGATCTGACAAGCCTAACGTAAACTTTTTCAAATGTGACTTGGATTTAAAAATATTTTCGAACCCTCTGAATAAGTAAAATAGGATGTAATAGTGGGATAGGGTTTGTAACATAATTTCCATCCGTCGGCTTTTCGGGTAGAAATCATGGAATAAGCTTTATTTTGTAGGTTTTGATGTTTGATTACAAAAAACCAATATTGACATTTTTTCTGAGTAGGTCTTCATAGTATGGAGGGCCATTATTTGACGGTGCCATGTTGCAATAATATTCCAACTTATGTTTTTATTTTCACCTTATTTATAATGTTATCGACATATCAACTGTGATTTGACAATGTATTAATATTCGCAGGGTTCGTGACTATACTTAAGATTGTTTTCAATCATTTCATGATTATTTTTCAAAGATGGCGACCATTTTTGTCGGGAAAATCGGTCAATGTGTTGATTTCGATTAAGTAGTAGTGTTTGGTGTCAATATATATGTTTTCGGGGTCACAGATTCCATTCCTGGCATTTACAACCTTGTAAAATGATCGCATGTTCACATATTTAGCATATTTCCAAGATGGCGGTCATGTTTGGCGGCAAAATAGGACGATGTGCTAATATTGATTAAGTAGTCGTCGTTGGTATCAATATATAAGTTTTCAAGGGCACATAATCCATGTAGGTCGGTAACAACTGTGTAAAATGATTATAAGTTCACTTATTTTGAAAATGTACAATATGACGGCCATTTTGGGCGGTAAAACGGAACGATGAGCGGATATTGGTTAAGTAGTCGTCTATGGTACCAGGATATATTTTTCGGGGAGCAGATTCCATTTTTGCCGTTTATAACTGTGTAAAAATATCACATGTTTGCATGTTTAGCATATTTCCAATACAGCTTTCATGTCTGGGCGGAAAATCGGACGATGTGCTGATTTTAATAACGTAGTCTCGTTTTTGTGTCAATATTTGTTTTTGTGTCAATATTTGGTATAAGACAACTTTACAGCATGGGTTATAATATCAACTGACCCCAAGATTCGTGTGGAAGGAATCGTTCAGAGCCCCCAAAATGGAAACATCAAGTAAACTATGAAATGTTCTTTATTGCTTGACTTTGGTTGTTCTCTGCTTTGAAAGTGACTAGGGACGGGTGAGCATGACACAGTCTCTATAGGCCTGGTAAGCACGTCACTGGAGTGCGGTGAGTACGTATCCCGGTCTGACTGGTAACCGCTAGATCATGGCGGGAACACTTTTCGCGCACAGCCAGATCTTGGCCATGAGCGTAGCAAGATCGTGTAGTAAGCGCTTGGCGTGGTCGTGACGGGCACATGATGGGCACGTGACGTAAGCACCATGCAGCCGCTATACTCTCTGTGCCTTTGTGTCAGGATTAGGCTTTGCTTTCCCAGGAAAATCGATGGTAAATAAATAATAATAATGTGTGCAGAAAACGTTCCACCATCTCGGAAATATGCTAAATTGGTAAACATACGACCATTTTACGTAGTTGTATATGACAGAAATCGAATCTGCCTCCCCGAAAACATATATATTGTCACCAAAGACAACTACTTAATCAAAATCAACCCATCGTCCGATTTTCCCGCCACCAGTGGCAGCAATATTGGAAATGTACTAAATATGTAAACATGTGATCATTTTACACGGTTGTTAATGTCAGAAATTGATTCTGCGCCTTCGTAAACATATATATTGACACCAAACACTAACACTTAAACAAAATCTGCACATCGTCTCATTTTCCCGCCAAAAATATCCGCCATCTTGGAAATATGCTAAGTATATGAATATTTGATTATTTTACAAGGTTGTAAATGATAGGAATGGAATCTGTGACCCCGAAAACATGTATGTTGACACCAAACACTACTACTTAATCGAAATCAGCACATCGATTGATTTTCCCGCTAAAAATTGTCGCCATCTTGGAAATATCATCATGAAATGTTGGGAAACAATCTGAAATATAGTCATAAACCCTGCCAATGTTAATGCATTGCCAAATCACAGTTTGATATGTCGATAACATTATAAATTAGGTGAAAATATAAACATAATTTGGAATATTATCACAAAATGGCTACCCTCAAATAATGGCCTCCCATACTATGAAGACCTACTCAGAAAAAATGTCAACATTGATTTTTTGTTATCAAACATCAAAACCTACAAAATAAAGCTTATTCCATGATTTCTACCCGAAAAGCCGACGGATTTACATTAAACATCCCACTATAATGGATAATTTACACAACAGGTAGGACACTTAAACATCTAGTAGTCAGAATAAGGCTATTATTTATTTTCTGGGGCTGTCAATTTAAGCCAGAAAGAGTGTTATTGTCCCTTTAATGACTGATGTTTCTCGTTACAGGAACCACCACGTGATACAGTTAGTTATGAAGAATTTATCACGGATTATCCACGGTATCCAGATATATACGATCTTCATATTCCAACTTTAGATGGAGAAGCGTTGGTTGTAAGTAGATTTGTCCGAAGCAGCGTGGTCATATCACGGGGGGGGGGGGCAAGCCCTATCAATATTGGGAAAAGTTATTTAGGCCGGTTGGGAAGGTTCGGAAGCGACTGCTTTATATAAATGAGTATTTTGGGGAATACTAACACGAACCCTAACCCTTTTAGGAGTTCAGACTCGTAAAAAGCGTTTTGGTTAAGATAAGGGTCGACTGCCCACCGGTCTGCTTCCACTGCTAAAGACCCCTACGCACAAGCCAATTGTGGAATTAAAATTGAACCTTGCGTTTATCCTAAAATGATCTAATTTTTAACGAATGGACGTTAAACCCCAACCCTTATAAATAGACTTGGTGCCGCGCGAACTGTTTTAACTCTATCCATGGTAGAAATTTGACCACATTTCAATGATAGTATGTGTCGCCGCCACCTTGTCTGTCAGTCCGTCCGTCAATAATAGGCTTGTGGACGCGATAGAGGCTCCGGTTTTAAACGAATAATCTGCATATTTGTGGGAAGAATGGTGGTCATATCACGAGAGGGGAGTTGGATGGCCGAATGGGGAAGGGTGACCAAATGGTTAGCACGTGTGCGCTGTATCATAAAGCCTGTTATTGAGTCGACTGGTGTGGTTTCGAATCCCTGATTGTACGTGACAAGGAGTAAAGTCGCCTGTCCAACCTCGTGGGGTTTCTCCGGGTCCTCCGGGTTTTCCCCACTACTAAAGACCCCTACGTGTAAGCGAATTATTGAAATGAAATTAAACCATATGGTAGTCCCGAAATGACCTGATTTGTGTCGCGTGAACGTTAAACCCCATTTCTCTCTCTCTCTCTCCCTCTCTCTCTCTCTCTCACAGTTTATGATAACCTAAAATTATGAAAACTCCAAATTCGTAAAACAAAAATAAATTCTCTTCTCTCAAAACTCAATGGCTCTTGAATCTCCTAAATCAATTATCGGTAAATCGGAGAAATTTGTGGAAGTCAACTGCCCAGAAAACCTATATATACGATACTCTCCATACTTGTCCTAAGGCGCAGCAATGGAGTAAATAATTCCATCAATTTAATGGCACCCCCCTGTTTAATGCTTCCTTATCAGACACATGATAGCATTTTTTGTTTAAATCTGTCCGCATTGATAAAGAGCAGAGGCGTTAAGCACCAAACTATCTGATAAGCCTTGTTAAAGGGGAAGACCAACGATTTTAAACAAGGTTTCCATAAATCTTAAATATATATTTATAAATAATCCCCTCTGTAACACACAGCAAAAAATCGAGACACAACGTACTGTTCAGTGTGAGTGAATTTACGCGACGGCTTTGTGTACTAAACGTTAAAAAAACATAAATTCGTGTTTATAATATCTTTATCAACATGGGCATTTGATCAGATTTGTTGCCAAAGGACGACGCGTGGACACAATACAGTAGTAAACTTATGCCAAATCTGTAGCCCAGTGAGCGTGTTGAACCAACTATGTCACTTCCGGATTAAAAAAAATTAATTTCTCGCATACAAAACCTTTTTTTGCTGTGTGTTACAGAGGGGATTATTTATAAATATATATTTAAGATTTATGGACACCTTGTTTAAAATCGTTGGACTTCCCCTTTAAGTTTTGATTTTTTACTCAATAAATTTATTTGTATGTGCCTACGTATATAGATTTCGAAGTTGTAGAATTGTATCTTTATCTTGTTTAGTTTTGATTTTTTACTTATAAAGTTACATTATTCAAGAGCTAAATCTGATTACTGCAAGTCTTAATGTAGGCTTCAGGGGCCTGTTTCACGAAATTTTAACTTAAGATAAAATCCAAATTTTAGTACATACTTAAATCTGATTGGCTAAGCGCTAAAATCAATCTAATACTATCCAATCGAATTACTAAAATCGGATTTTATCTTAGTTAAAATTTCGTGAAACAGGCCCCAGATGTTATAGAAATTATAAATTAGACATTAACTAATTTGTTCAGACCATAATCAGCTCTCGATGATAAGGCTAGACTGCGATATTTGTTGGATTGTTGTCCGATTTGCAAGAAAACTTTCCTTCGTGATTAAACAAATAAATGGATAATCGAGACTATTAGTTTCGCCTTACCGACTTCAGTAATGACGATCAAGACTAAGCGGAACTTTTATTCGAATAATTCATGGTTCATAGTGGATCAATTTGACTGATTTTTTTCAGAAAATTGCCTTTACATTATGTAGTTTTTAACTATATATTATAGTGAGAACTGTCAACTCCTTATCTAATCTCCCATAATGTATCTTTAATAAATTTACTTATATGCACCTACGTATAATATAGAGTTCCAAGTTGTAGAATTTTATCTTTACGGAAACCGTATATCTCTTTTTATCGTGAAATCTTGAACCATTGATCAGTTATTCATGACAATATGGGATTCTCTTTGATGTGACGACACCCTGTTCATTGAAGAGGAATTTATCGTAGCCGCCTTCTTAAATTCGTTCAATGATTCAAGGCTTGTCTTGTCATCACAACTGTAGATTTATGAATGTTTTTCAGTCAATCCTTCCCCGCATTCGGCAAACCTCGACAGATTCCGGTGCCCTACATCTAGACTCGGCTGTATGATGAAGTCCGCCATTTTGGAACTATTTTAAAGGACCTGGATAAACAATGGCTGCCCCCATGGCCATGGAGATTATATCAACAAACTAAAAAATGGCTGCCCCCATAGAGATTATATCTAGAAAAGACGCCATTTTGGGACTATTTTGTGAAAGCGGCACGTTTTCTTGTTGAAGTAAATCGGTAGTTGACTAGCCGCATCGCAAATGTATGGTCGTAGGTACATATCAATTACTATCATACATCCGAGTCTAGATGTAGGTTACGGAGAGTACCGGAATCTGTCGAGGTTTGCCGAATGTCCTTCCCCGGTGACGTAATATATTTATTTATTCCTTCGCCCAAGATCACCCTATCGCTATCCTCCTAGTGTTATGTTAGTATTCTATTGCCAATAGTTTCCGTTCTTTAATGAATGAATAAATGAAATGGGGTTTAACGTCCTACGCTTAAGCACCTAACCTGGGCTAATTAAAGACGGGCATACGCCATACAGTGTGCTATGAGGGAAATTTTGCCCGGGCAGCGGCGCTACGGCCTACTCTTATATCGAATTCCAACTGCCAAGGGATCTTTTACTTGCACTCCAATGTGTACACGGGACCTCGGGTTTTCGTCCCATCCGAACGACTAGGCAGCTGTCCTTGTCATGCCCTCCTTCTGCCGGAAAATCGAGATGAACTTTCTCGGCCTATGCAGGGATCGAACACTCGACCTCCAGGCTAGCGAACCTGCGCCTTATCCACTTAGCCACCGTGACCCCCCCCCCCCCGTTCTTTTAAATACATTGTCATTAGCTAAGAATAAATAAATACATTGTCATGTTAAATTCATTTCTATTATTATTGTCTTTTGCTAGGATGTTGGAGCTTACTTAAATCCATGTCCATATACAGTATATCCCGAAACAACAGTATCCGTTAAAATTTTTATTATTATTATTGTCTTTTTGCTAGGATGTTGGAGCTTACTTAAATCCATGTCCATATACAGTATATCCTGAAACAACAGTATCCCAGGTGTTTCATTTATTCAGAGGAATGGGTCTTCGTCATTTACCAGTGGTGTGCCATAAAGGAGAGGTATTTCATTTATTTGACTTTAAAATCTTATCCCAAATATCAATTTTGGGAGAGAGAGAGAGAGAGAGAGAGGGGAGAGAGAGAGAGAGAGAGAGAGAGAGAGAGAGAGGGATACATGGGTCCACTCAACACAAACTATAGGTAATTTCGGGACTAACATATGGTTCAATTTTATTTCAATAATTCGCTTGCGCGTAGGAGTTTAGTAGTGGGAGGAACCGAGAGGACCCGGAGAACCCACGGGGTTGGACTCAATCTGGGGTAGTATTCGTGAAAATTTAAAATATTTTAATTATTCACATCTTTCATTGGCCAAAAGCTATTCCATTTTAGGGGGATTTTAACCCTCGACACCGTAAAAGACTGTATATTTTCGTGAATTAGGTCGCTGGTTTTAGAAAAAGGTAAAACCTAGCATTTTGTGAAATAAATATTAATATTTTGAAACGAATGAGCATATTTCCAAGTAAATGGAAAAAAATCTCAAATATTAGGGAAGATGGTTAATATGTTAATATTTTCAAGTAAATAATGAAAACCGTGAATATTTTTCTAAGTCGTGAATATTTCCAAGTCGTGAATATTTTTAAGTAAATGATGAAAGGTGGATCGAAACCACATCACTTGACTCAATGACGGACCTTATAATACAACGCACGCGCGTTAACCATTGCCCCCCCCCTACCCCCAACAAGGAGCAAACAATATATTTATATTATGCCGTTGTGTCCCATTTCATTTCATTTATTTACAAATTTGAGATGACGTATATTTGGCCTACAGTTACTAGGGAGATAAGGACTCAGACTAGTAATTATTTGCCCATTGACTTCAATGTTAAATGGCCTTAACATTACAGGCTGTAGATTTTTGCTCAACATTCTGTTGGTTCCAATCTTTTAGGCACAATGGGGACCACATTTAGCAATCTCCCCATCATAAACTTGTAGGGTTAAATTGGTTTAGATTTTTTGCTACAGGGATTTGAAGTTGACTGGGGTGAAAATCTCACTTCCGATACATTTCACTGCTCCGCAGAAAGACATTTTACTCCCCCATCCATCCGCTGTAATATCACCAGTATTACCCAAAACTGCTATAAAATTGCAAATTTGATCCCTTTTCTCCTATTCTAGACCAAAAAGTCAACCCAAAAATGCAGGAAGAGGGGAGAAAAAAATTAAGGGAAAAATTGTCTATTAATAACTCGCACTACATTCTAAAATTTAGGCAAATAATTACTAGTCTTAGTCCATAAGAAATTAACAGACGAGTTGAGTTGTTCCTCCTGGTTTGAGTTAAGCATCCGCTTCCACCAACATTGCTATCGCAGACTAAAGAGGAAAAAATCCAGGGGCGGTATTTATAAACATTCTAAGAGTTGAAATCAACTCTTTACTGTCAAAAATTACTCCTAACTTTGTAGATTTCGCTTAGACCTATTTATAAAACATTTTACTTTAAGAATTACTCCTAACTATGACACATATTTAGGAGTCCTCCTGTAGCACTCCTAACTTGTTAAAAGTACTCTTATCTTGGTTAATATGGACGTCTGTGTACGCCGCCTAAGAGAGTTTAAAACAAGCCGAGATTTCTTAGTGGACTACAACAATGACGAGTTGATAAGGAGATATCGAATGGACATGGGTGGGATTCTTTTTGTGACAGATTTAGTTTGGTTAGTACCCAAGTCTTACATTTAGTTAAAAGTAACTCTAAGACCCTTTCTATATATTTCTAGAGAGTAACTTTTAAATAAATGTTGTTTTAGGAAGTCTTAGAGTAAAAGTTAAGAAAACTCTAAGAATTTTTATAAATACGGCCCCAGGGGCCTGTTTCACGAAATTTTAAGATAAAATCCGATTTTAGTAATTCGATTGGATACTATTAGATTGGTTTTAGCGCTTAGCCAATCAGATTTAAGTATGTACTAAAATTTGGATTTTATCTTAAGTTAAAATTTTGTGAAACAGGCCCCAGGTTTGTATATTCATAGAAACTGTCAACCAGTTAATTCAGTTAGTTAAGATGGAATTGTTAAGATGGCCGCCCTATCCATCCTTCATAATTGGCCTATGTAATAGAATTACTCGACTCTTACTTTATTAGATCTCGGATGTCTGCTACATGTAATTTATTGACAATATGGCTGTCGTCTGACAAACTCCGTAGTTAGATAGCCGTCATTTTTATTAATTAGTACTAGGACCCGTCACCATAAATAAAACTTATTTATGCCGTGTATAAACACTATCATATGACTGTCTAAACCGAGAGAGAGAGAGAGAGAGAGAGCGAGAGAGAGAGAGTGAGGGAAATAGGGTTTAACGTCAACTCGACACAAACTGGGTCATTTCGGGAATAACATATGGTTTAATATTATTTCAATAATTCGCTTGCGCGTAGGGGGTCTTTAGCAGTGGAAGGACACCGGAGGACCCGGCAAAAACCCACAAGCCTGGATAGGCGACCCTATTCCTTGCCACGGGAACCGAATCCTTGCCAGTTGACTCAATGACAGGCTTAAAGATATACAGCGCGCATGTGCTAACCATTCGGCCATTTATTCAACCCAATGTATATTAACTGACTCATTCTCTATCTACAAACGAGATATTCTAATATTATCATAGATCTCGGGGACATTACACCTTTTGAATAGTATTAGAGATGCAGCCCTTTATTTGACTAAGAGCTAGAATCTCACTACACAGGATAGCTTCCGGTAGGGTTACCGAATTATTCATAGAAGGAATTGAGCGCTAACATGCGAATTTACTAGGGGTACACTTTTGATAGTCTAAAATATATGTGTTTTACATTATTATTAAATCGGGAAATTTGGACACGGAGAGGCAACTGAACGGCAAAAAGCCCCAAACAACTGAGACTGTCCCAATAAAACCGAGACGTATGGTAACCTAGCGCCCGGCCAATAGCTTCAGACTCTAAATATTCTAGTTTAAGATTGCTTGAATAAGGCTCCTAGCATGTTCACACTCTGTAATGTTATTTTGGTTATTGAAATGGACGTGTCTACCTTGTCGTCCGACCGTCCGCTTGTCGGTCTGCTACATCTTTTGGAAGACAAAATCTATGCCTCTAATTGAGGTAAAGGGGCACGGATCCAATTAAAGAGTGAAAGTAAAATTAAGATTTTCGATATGTGAAATTTTCTGTTAGCTTTGTTGTACAATCTGACCCTGTGTTTGAATAAAAAGTTAAAGTTGTTACATTCTTCTATCTCATTCCTTGGCCCAGTGGTCTTACACGTGTCCTTTAGATCATAAGGTCTGTCATTGATCCAAGTGAGCAGGGTCATCTAGCCAATCTAGTAGGGTTTCTCCTGGTGAACCCACGACAAAGACTCCTACGTGCGACCCAATGGTTAACTCGTGCGCTTTGGTCCACAATGCCTGTAATTTAGTCAAATGGCGTGGTTTTGATTCCCCGCTTGTACGTGCTAAGAAGTAGGGTTGTCTGTCCTACCTCGTGGGTTTTCTCCGGATCCGACTAAAAATGGCGGGAGTTGTGGTGATGTTGATACAAATGACGATGATCTTATTGCTGAGTGAAACAAACATTTAGAGGACTGCACATCTCTGAGGAACATTCGGCAAACCTCGACAGATTCCGGTGCCCTACATCTAGACTCGGCTGTATGATGAAGTCCACCATTTTGGAACTATTTTAAAGGACCCGGATAAACAATGGCTGCCCCCATGGCCATGGAGATTATATCAACAAACTAAAAAATGGCTTCCCCCATAGAGATTATATCTAGAAAAGACGCCATTTTGGGACTATTTTGTGAAAGCGGCACGTTTTCCTGTTGAAGTAAATCGGTAGTTGGCTAGCCGCATCGCAAATGTATGGTCGTAGGTACATATCAATTACTATCATACATCCGAGTCTAGATGTAGGTTACGGAGAGTACCGGAATCTGTCGAGGTTTGCCGAATGCTCTGAGGAAGTGTGTATAATGCCTCTGCGCAACTGTCTTGCTTTGATGTTAGCGTACCATTATTTCCAATAATGAACGGGCAACTTGCCCATCGTACATGGTCGGTACTAAATGAAATATTGTACTTGCGTGACGTATTTCATTGAAAAGCACGTGCGGGATAGTGTCTGTATTTTAAGTTGTTTTATGGTCTTGAGCATTAATATACTGAAAAAAACACTCGGCTAACCCTCGTGCAGTATCAATATATTACTTAATGCCTTTGGGAGACTGTCTTGCTTTGAGGAAGGTGGGGTGTCTTAGATTGGCGATAAAGTTGATTATATTGATACCAATGATGATCCGTAGCAAAACATTATTGTGTTGCACTTAATAAGCGTATACAGCGCCCCTATGGGTCTCTATTGAGCTTTGCGGGTTGGGTACAATGTAGAAGAATGGCGTTCAATTTTAAAGGGGAGTGCAGGGGGGGGGGCAAAAAATAATTTGGGGAACCGAAACCATGCAGTTCGAAATTAGTCTTAATGATCACCCTCTAAATTAGTAAATAAGTAAAACATTAATTTCTATCACCGTAAACTATAAATAGTTGGGGTGGTGTGAGTAAGGGAAGAGGGGGCGGGGGCAATGCCTAAAATTGGCGGGAAATTGCTAAAATATCTAAAGATGTATGTATGTTACACTTTGGACAATTGTATAGCCGTGCAGGTTAAGGAGAATTCTTAAAATGCACGGGAAATTGTGATAATGTTGATATACAAACATAATGATCCTATTATAGATTTATACAGCAAGAGACTAACGTTTTACTAATCTTCAAAATGATCATCACTTACATCAACGTCGTCACATTTTCCGCCAATTCCAGGCATTGCCACCCCTGCCCCTTAATAATAATAATAATAATCGCGTCATTCTACAAGGGTCGCAAATAAGGCCTGAGGCCTTTTTCCAATTTGGCCCTTGGCACAGATCGTGCGAATGATTTCGATCATTACTGCAGGAAGAAACCGAAAAACTCGGGGTAAACCTGCCTGATCGGACGGTAGACCGAATATCCCTTAAGCACACCCACGCACACCCACACACAGTAACAGTTGTCAATCTGTACTCTATATAATTATTTAGAAATGTAAAGTGATGAAACAATTTTCGAAGGGGATCCGATACAATTATTTAGAGATCGATGTTTGTTTTACTAATCTATAAGATAATTAGAGTTGAACATTATCAAATATCTCAACAACTGTATGCCATTGCCCTCTACAACCTCACAACTAGGAAAGGCTGTCAAATATTTGTTTGGGGCGGAAGAATCGGAGAGAGCTAGAGGAAGAGAGGGGGGGGGGGTAACGTCCACTCACACAAACTAAGAGTCATTCAGAGTCTCACATGATGCGATTTTATTTCCATAATTGCTCGTAGGAGTCTTTATCAGTGGGAGGAAACCACGGGACCCGGAAGACCCCGCGAGGTTGGACGGGCGACCCTACTCCTTGTCACGTACAACGGTGGATTCGAAACCACGCCAGTTGGCTCAATGACAGACCGTATGATACAGCGCGCACGTGCTAACCATCCGGCCATCCAACCCCCCGATTAGCGAAAGAGTTGGCAATTCTTACTATAATAGTTAAAATCTAGATACTGTAAAGGGAATTTGCTGAAACCACTATGATTCGCGAATTAAGCAGGTGAATAGGAAAAAGATATCACATGATAGACTAGTAGGTTCCTTTGACCAGAATTAGAGAAAAGGCCAAGACGACCAACCAAATGATTGTGTTAAAAGTTAAATGTTTCGAAACGTTCAAGAATATGTTATAGGCCAAGAAATCCCATATTCCTGTAGCAATGGCGCGAGCAATCTCTCTGTCAAACGGATCGAGGAGCATAAAGAAATCCAGGTTCTGACAAAAGAATAATAATAGAGGTTTATTTTGATAAGTTTTAATTAGTCTGAGTTGGAGCCGTAAAACCAGAGTTTATCACCGTTTTGTTATTTTACTTCTTAGTACTTGTCGTAATTATTATTAAAAATAGACCAAACTTACCTTTTATAGAATTACGAAATTTTAATTAAGTCTTCGTCATTCACGATTTTCACCTGTAATTATAGATCTATATTGGGACAACACGTGATCTATATATTTTAGTCCATATACGCCACGAGACAAGTTGTTATAGAGAGAGTGGGGGGGGGGAAATGAAATGAAATGGGGTTCAACGTTTTACTGTCCCGGGGCCTGTTTCACGAAATTTTAACTTAAGATAAAATCCAAATTTTAGTACATACTTAAATCTGATTGGCTAAGCGCTAAAATCAATCTAATACTATCCAATCGAATTACTAAAATCGGATTTTATCTTAGTTAAAATTTCGTGAAACAGGCCCCAGCTCCTAAACTAGGCAAATGAAGAAGGGCATACGCCATACAGTGTGCTGTGAGGGATTTTTTGCCCGGGCAGCGGCGCTACAACCTATCTTATGCCGAAGTCCAACTACCAAGCGATCTTTTACGTGCACGCCAATGTGTACACGGCACCTCGGTTTTTCGTCCTATCCGAACAACTAGATAACTGTTCTTTACAGGCCTTCAGTCCTGCATTATTGACAGATGTACTTTCTCGGCCAATGCAGGGATTGAACAAAAAGAGAGGGAGAGAGTCAGAGAGAGAGAGAGAGAGAGAGAGAGAGAGAGAGAGAGAGAGAGAGAGAGAGAGAGAGAGATGGGGTTTAGGGTCCACTCGACTAGGCTCTAACATATGGTTCAACTTTTTTTCAACAATATTTTTGCGAGTAGTGTCTTTAGCAGTGGGAGGAAACTGGAGGACCCGGAGAAAACCTCGAGGTTGGACAGGAAACCCCACTCCTTGTCACATACAGCCGGGAACTCTAAACCACTCTAGTTGACTCATTGACAGACCTTATGATACAGCGCGCACGCACTAACCTTTCGGCCATCGAACTCCCCTTACCCCCGGTAGTTATAAGACTAAATTGGAACGAGATAGATAAATGGGGTTTACCGTCAACTCGACACCAACTAGGTCATTTTGTGACTAACATATGGTTCACTTTGCGCGTAGGGTTTCTTTTCTTTAATTGTTTTTCTCTTAATTTCAGTTGAAGGGAATAATAACTAGACACAACCTCACTCATGAGTTCCTTGAAGAAAAAATCCACGAACAGAACCAAGACCATTAGTTTGGTTTTTTATTTATAATTGTTAACTGGAAATCAATTGTTTATATATTTATTATTTATTTTTATTGCCTGACCCCGAGTTCACAAAACATTCTCAGACTTATGTTGAGAATTTACTCAAAATTGTTCCCCTTTTTTTAACTTAAAAAAAAGCCCTTGTATACATTTTTTGTTGTTCTAATTCATGTATATTAAATACAAAGGGAGGTGTTTATAAAAGAGAGAGAGAGGGAGAAGTGGGGTTAATCGTCCACTTAACACAACAAGGTCATTTCTGGACTAAAATACGGTTAAATTTTATTTCAAAAACTTGCACGTAGGGGTCTTTAGCAGTGGGAGGAAACCGAAGTGTCCAGAGGAAACCGACGAGGTTGAGAAGGCGCGTCTATCTCCATGCTACATACGCTCACACCAGGGCTCGAAACCACAGTCGCAAGCCAGAGGTGGCTGGCCAGCTAGAGGTCGAAGCGCGGCACTCTAGACCCCTTGGCCACCCCCTCCATATTAAATACACCAATAAGAAACTATGTGCAAAGTTTTGTGTTTTTGTAACAAAGATATTTCTCAAAAACAGTCATTGAAAGTTGAGTCAATTCTCATCTTTAGTCTGAGATTGTTTTGTGAACTCGGTGCCTAGTCCGGAACTCAGATAATTACTGTCAATAAACAGATTCAACTCCAACATAATACATCTATAACTATTAGACTTCAAGTTGATTTTAATTCTAAACTTGTACATGAAAGTTTGTCACACACTGACTCAAATAAACAATAAACTTGAAACAAAACGTTTCTTTAACATGTACATTCAGATGAAGTCACGATAATTTCAAAACTTGTACAATTATGAAGTCACGTGAATACCAAATTTGTACATTTCGATTCAGTCACGTGAATTCCAAACTTGTACAATTATATGAAGTCACGTGAATACAAAACTTGTACATTCAGATGAAGTCAAGTGAATACCAAAACTTGAACATTCAGATGACGTCACGTGAATACCAAAACTTGTACATTTAGATGAAGTCCCGTGAATAGCAAATTTGTACATTTCGATTCAGTCACGTGAATTTCAAACTTGTACAATTATGAAGTCACGTGAATACCAAATTTGTACATTTCGATTCAGTCACGTGAATTTCAAACTCTTACAATTATATGAAGTCACGTGAATACAAAACTTGTACAATTATATGAAGTCACGTGAATACAAAACTTGAACATTCAGATGACGTCACGTGAATACAAAACTTGTACATTCAGATTACGTCACGTTCATACCAAAATTTGTACATTCAGATGACGTCACGTGAATACCCAAACTTGTACATTTAGATGTCCCGTGAATTCCAAACTTGTACATTCAGATGAAGTTACGTGAATACCAAATTTGTACATTTCGATTCAGTCACGTGAATACCAAAACTTGTACATTTAGATGAAGCCACGTGATTACCTAAACTTGTACATTCAGATAAAGTCACGTGATATCCAAAACTTGTACATTCAGATGAAGTCACGCGAATTCCAAACTTGTACAATTATATGAAGTCACGTGGATACCAAAACTTGTACAATTATATGAAGTCACGTGGAAACCAAAATTGTACATTTAAATGAAGTCACGTGAATTCAAAACTTTGTTTTCCGCTATTCCAAACTTGTTTCTTAGCCTTGCTGCCGTGTACGTTTTTGACCTGAGGACAACATTGCTCCTCGTTGATACTGGTTCCGCTTAAACACCCTTTGTGACCTATTTATTTATTATTTATATCAATGTTAAACTAAACTGCATTTGTGAAGTCACGGATTTCTTCTAAGAGAAAGGGACCTTCATCTTCTGGGGTACTTGTTTTAAACCATTCGGCTATTCGTTCATTTCTGCTCTCGGTAACCAACGAAGACAGATGAAGCTGAAAACTACTCCGTCTCTGATTCAGCGCCATTTTAAACAGCTCCCTCTGTTGGCTATCCGATAAAACTTCCGGCTGTAATACAGAATAACAAATTCGAAGTATAAATTTCTGAAACGTGCTAATGAAGACAGGCATGTGTCGTTTAGTGACAGTGTGCTAAGTGGGGAATTTGATACAGTCTACTCCCATTTTGAATTCCAACTATGAAGGGTGTCCCATCCGAATAAGTATACATACGTACTCCCTTGCCAGGCCTACCGTTCTGTCCTGCTGAGGAACAACCCAGAATATTCCGATGAACAGCAAAAATTTGTTACAAATGTCCAATGTATTGGTTAGAAATACAAAGATTGACAAAGCTAGTCTTGACGCCATTGTGTCATCTACAAAGATACAAAGAATCAGTATCGTTATTTTGCTGATGTAGCGGGGATTAACTCTGAAGTTTAGGACAATTCAACGCCACAATCCGCCGTGCAACTTGTATGGACATTTTGACATTTATGTCAACCATTAAGACTCCAGTCCGGTCATTGTTGGAACACGTGACCGCTGGAATTCGACAATGGGTAGGCGGAAACGCCCGGTTCCTCACGACGCATGCGCTGTCTTCTATATCCCGGTTGGTGTAGAACAAAGCGGAGTTTAAACCCCATTTCATTTCTATAGATAATGACAAGTATTTGGTATTCACGATATTGAAAATAAGGAAAGGATTTGGGGTCTGACGTCCTACTATTCTTCTCCGACTGGGTTAATAAAGATTGGTATACACCATACAGTGTGCTATGAGTAAAACGTAAACCGTTCGAACAACTATACGTTTTCCATTACCAGCCCTTCCGTTCTCCCCCACTTACCAGGGGAAACCACACCGGGAAATTAAGATGAACTTTCGCGGACAACGCAGGGATGGAACACGAGATCACCAGGTTAGCGAGAGAGAGAGAGAGAGAGAGAGAGAGAGAGAGAGAGAGAGAGAGGGAGAAATGGGGTTTAATGTCCACTCAACACAACTAGGTCATTTTGGGACTAACATGTGGTTGAATTTAATTTCAATAATTCGCATGCGCGTAGGGGTCTTTAGCAGTGGGAGGAAACCGGAGTGCCCGGAGGAAACCCACGAGGTTGAGAAGGCGCCCCTTTCTCCATGCCACATACGCTCACAGCAGGTCTCGTACTAGACCACTAGGCCATCCCAACCCCCACCAGGTTAGCGAGTCAACAGCCTACTCACTCAGCCACCACGGCTCCCTTGAAAATATGAACAAAGACACTTTGATGACCTGCCTGAAATACACTATGATTGGAGAATTGAACAAAATAGGTTATTTTGGGGACCATTCCGGATTACAAGATTGCGGCCACCAGGCCGACCAGGCCGAGCCCCTCTTTTTAGCGTCAATTATTTATGCCCCCTAGACATCATATAACCACTGTGCAAAGTTTCATACTTTACTCAAGACGTGAAAGACTCTAGTGGGAACAATTCCTTAGCCGCTTCGTTCGTTCGTTTCACGAGTTTAACGTCCACTTCCATCGGGGGGGGGGGGGGAAATCGTAGGCAAGCTTTAGCCGTTCTATTATAAAGACTTATTAACCTATATATTGTATAGGTGTGGGTATAACTCGTCATAGATGTCTGTGTAACACGTCATAGGTGTGGGTATAACTCGTCATAGATGTCTGTGTAACACGTCATAGGTGTGGTTATAACTCGTCATAGATGTCTGTATAGCACGTCATACATGTGTGTATAACACGTCATCTAGGATCCATCGCGTGATAAAGTAGCATTTTACTACATACTCGTTTTATCTTAAGAGATTTTAAGTCCATTACCTGTGCAAACTGTACCGTAGATATTGACAGGTGCAATTTGTATCAGATCAAATTCAATATTAAATATTACGTAAACGTTTCAAGAATCGTGAATTAATAGACGGGGGGGCTCTATGTTTTAGAATAATTGAAAGACAACCTCATAAATTATAAATTAGTGGGTATTAAAATACGACAGTTTAGAAATGTATTACTAAAGTATTACTATAAACCGTGATTTATCATGTATATCATCTATTTACAGAATAACTATCTCAGCAGAGAAGTAATCTACAATGACACATTTTAAGCTCACCAATCAACCAAAAAACTCACCCGTGTGTGAATCATAGATTAAAAATTGATGTTTGTCGGATAAAAAAAGCTTGTATCTAAATGCGAAGGATAAAAATGTACATAAATAGCCTGTTTAAATAAAATGAAATGGGGTTTAACGTCCTACTGTTATAAAATGAAATGGGGTTTAGCGTCCTACTGTTATACGTCAACCTGGCTAATACAGACGGGCAAACGTAACTAACGTGACGAAATTTATGACGTAGCTGGCTTTTTTTCCGCACGTACACAGTGACAGGCCATTTTGCGCAGTAATCCCAGCCAGATTTAAATTTTGGTTTAGAACTGAAATAAATTAACTATTAGTCAATCCCCATGCTAAAAACATTAAAATAATTGATTGTGTATATCTGAAATAGACCCGCCCGAACCACAAAATAATTCAGCGCCCATGAGCGAAAAGTTTCAAAGTCGAAGGTAGGAGTTACAAACTTAAATTTGAAGGAAAATCAAGTGGAGGGATCACATGCTTGTTATTAAGGTCACGACTGTGAAGCTGTGTTACCCGTATGTTATGGAAAGAGCCTGATTTTTCAAATTCTCCCATGGATATTACAAAAGAAATACAAGGAAGAGGGAAGCCATGATTGTTATTGTTAGTGCGTTGACCCATTGACCTGCGACGTATAGACCACGTGATATGAAAACATGTCGATGGACTGCCTCTGAGATCACTTCTCCGCAGGTAGCGTGTCGCAGATGTTCAGAATGACAGACGGGCTTACTACATGTAATGTGTTATGACGAAACTTTGCCAGGGTATCGGCGCTACGGCCTAATCTTATATCGAATTTCAGCCGAGTTAACGAACATGTTCGCGGGTTAGTTGTAGAAGGGAGAGAGAGAGAGAGAGAAATGGGGTTTAATGTCCACTCAACACAACTAGGTCATTGCGAGACTAACATATGGTTTAATTTTATTTTAATATTCGCTTGCGCGTAGTAGGGGTCTTTATCAGCGGGAGGAAACAGGAGTGCCCGGAGGAAACCCACGAGATTGAGAAGGCGCCCCTATCTCCATGCCACACCACCCCCCAGTTGTAGAAGGACACGCATGGCTGGTAAAGAACAGTGTCTAGTCCATCGGATTGGACGAAAACCGATGTCCCGTAAACATGTTGATGTACAAGTAGAAGAATCGCTGACAGTTTGAAAATGAAATAAATCAGGCCAAGGCGCCGCCTACCAGGCATAACGTCCGGTTTGGCCTAAATATTAAGGCCACTTGCAGATTACGTAATAATCACGATATTTAAACACGACTAGCACTAACCCTACCCCTAAACCTAGACCTGATCCCTACTCTTACTCCAACCTACAATCACGTTCCTTAACCCAATTTACAGTTGACAACCTTGACGAAATCTTCAGGCGCCCTCATAGCAATTGCATGACGCGTGCAGATTTTCATTAGCGAGGTCTGTGCAGAAAAGTGGGACATTAAAACCGATGTCACTTCTTTGTGATATTTTTCACACGTAATATCTCGATAGGGCGAGCTGAGTATTTATTTAGAGAGTCAATGATTGTAAAACCAGGACGCTGTCTTATCTCACCGATCATAAACTATGTAATTAATTGCCATTGATTTGTTTTATAACCACATTTGATTGATATATAATAAAACTAGCGGTGGACCTGGCATAAACAGGTGTATAGTCATGGACCGGAAGTAACATAACTCCAAAACCGGAAGTGGTAGTCCATTGCAACCAGGTCTATGCTACTCCCCGGCCAAGTCGCAAGAAACCGAGTGAAAATTTTGTTTGTGCAGGAACATAAGCCTCCCGGGGCAGTTTGTGATTTTCTACGGTGCCAAAAACACGCAAATGACGTGTAAGTCCCACGGGTGGGTTTAGCACGCAAGCCGTGTTGTGAGCTAGGGTTAAGGTCACAAAGTGAGCCGACAACGTTAACAGCGATAATTTCCAATTACAAAACACCAAGAAGCACGCCCCCTCCCTTAGTCCCCACCCCCTCAACACGCAACTGTATCTGAATTAATTAGGTGGGTCAGATTTGGGACATTTACCTCAATAAAAAGGAGAGAGAGAGAGAGAGAATTGGGGTTTAACTTCCACTCGACAAACACTGCGTAATTGCGGGACTAACACATGGTACAATTTTATTCCAATAATTCACATGCGCGTAGGGGTCTTTAGCACTGGGAGGAAACCGGAGGACCCGGAGAAATTACATGAGACGTATGCCCGTCTCAAATTAGCCCAGGTTAGGCGCATAAGTGTAGGACGTTAAACCCCATTTCACTCATCCATTCATCCCAACACCCTTCTGATTAAGAATATAGACATTTACCTCGACATCTTGATCCGGTGTATAACTTGTTTCCGTGGATGCTGTGCTGTGAATCGGTGGTGATTGACAATGTCTACTAGGTTTCATTAACTGTAACAATCGCCTGTTTGTCAAGGGTTGGATTGAAATATGTTCATCAACATCATCATCATCGTCGTCTTTCTAAAGAACAGTTTAACACCATTTTTCATAAATAGGAGAGAAAGAGAGATAGAGAGAGAGAGAGGGAGAGAGAGAGAGGGGGGGAAAGAGAGAGAGAGATGGGGTTTAACGTCCACTCGACACAAACTAGGTCATTTAACGATCGGATGTTGATAGTAGTTAGGCCAGATTATTTTAATTTTTAGTTTTTCTTCATGAATCTTGCTTATTAAATAATCCACCCAATTCATGTGTTTTGTTTAAATTTCTAAAAATTAAATATCTGGAACTAAAATATATATCAAGAAGAGCAATTAAGTACGTTTTGTTTTTAAATGAGTATCTGTCTTATTGTAGTTCTTTATGTTGGGCCTTAGCTGTTATATAAATTGACAATACCATAATAAACTCTCTAGCCTGTCGGTTGCTCCGATTTTCAGTAGATTTAAATATCTTTTGCTGTTTGTCGTCAAATGGATAATCAAGGATTTATCTAGTATCGTAACAACGGAGGCACTGGCAATCGAGGCTACACTGTTATCGTATCGCCAACATCTCGGCTCAGGTTGAAGTAAGTTAACTGACATTTTCAGCGTATTCCCTTGTCATTGTTTATTTTTTTAACTATTAATACGAGAACTATCGACTCTTGTTGTAACTAAATAATATGTCCCAATCTTTATTCTGGTCAACAAATTGTACTATTTTACAATATTCCAATTAATTGATGATACAAATTTCATCTTAACACACCTAATTTTAAAAAGTGGAAAAATTCAACCACATGCCGTAACATGGTTTGGAAATCTTTTCAAATGCAACTTGGATTTAAACATATTTTCGAACACTCTGGAAAAGTAAGATAGGTTGTAATGGATAATATACACAACAGGTAAATGTAGGACACTTAAACATCTAGTTAGAATAAGGCTAAAAAAATTCTGGACCTGTAACGTCAGCAAGAGTGTTATTGTCCCTTTAAGGCGAGAACTATCCACTCTTTATCTAATCTTACCTAGTGCCCCTTTAATAAATTGGGGGCAGAACTTTTAACAGATACAGGGACACCCGTCTATTCATTGGGATGGGACGAAAAACCGAGGTCCTTTGTACACATTGGCGTGCTCGTAAAAGATCGTTTTAAAGATGGAATTCGATATAAGAGTAGTGCCGCTGTCCGGGAAAAATTTCCACCACAGTACACTGTATGGCGTATGCCCGTCTTCATTAGCCCAGTTCGGAGCAGAACAGTACGACGTTAAACATTTCATTTATTTACCAGATGTTCCCGGAGAATAGGAAATCAACTTGGCGTGGCCTAATACCAACATAGTTTCCATATTGAAAATTCTAACACCAATATTTGATGACTTGTTACGGTTTATGTAACCAGTTCGGTTTTATTTTTATTAGTGTTCAAACAAAATCATCTACTCCAAATTAATCATTTAATTTTGTCGATTTAATTTTTCAATTGCCGACTTGTCTTCTAGATAAATATTAGGGATGTTGTTGCGTACGAACCACGCAAAAGTAAATTAAAAGTCGGTGCTTTGATGTTGTAAGACCCAATCAATGATATGTTTGTTTAATTCATAATTGGTCAAAATGTGCAAACGTTTACCAAAACAGAGAGAGAGAAATTTAGTTTAACGCCCCCTTTACACAAACTAGGTCTTTTAGGGACACGCGTACGGGTTTTTAGAGGTTGGAGCCAATCGGAGGACCCAGAGAAAACCCACGAGGTTGGATAGGCGACCCTACGACACGTACAAGCGGGGATTCGAAACCACGCCAGTTCGAAACCACGCCAGTTGACTCAATAGCAGGCTTTTTGATACAGCACGCACGCTAACCATTCAGTCATCCAACCCCCCTTTTCAAAACAGAAGAAAACCCCACCTTTATGAGCAAAATTGGTATATATAGGACATTGTTCTGTAATTCACTGTGTGATCCGGTTTTGGTGTTTTATAATAAGCTAGAATCCAGTCACGTCGACATGAATAATATGATTTTGATCACTCATATTCTGATTTAGTATGCCACTGGATATTACGTACTGTACCCACCGAAATTAATGGGCGTCCGCGCTTGAGAAAAGTGAGAATAATTTATACGTGGCGCCATAGATCGATTGCTATCTTTCAAGACTGCATCTACGTGTGCGACTTAATTATGCATAAGAAGGTGACATGCTATTCGTGAGTGCAGGACATGCTAGTCGAGAGTCCAGTACATGCCAGTCGAGAGTCCGGGACATTCTAGTCGAGAGTCCGTGACATGCTAGTCGACAGTCCAGGGACATTCTAGTCGAGAGTCCAGGACATGCTAGTCGAGAGTCCAGGGACATGCTAGTCGACAGTTCCAGGCGATGTCAGTAGAGAGCACAGGCACATGCTAGTGGGAAATTTAGGGACATGCTTGTCGCGAGTCCAGGGACACTTGTCAGTTGAGAGTCCATGACATGATTCATAGTCACCTGCATATGAGTTACATCTTCTTCCATGGTATCCTCTACATTAACTTCTGTATTTTCTTCGATCCCATCCACTTTTAATTCTGCTGCTACATTAACTTCAATCCCATGATCACCTGCATTATCTTCTCCACCAGACGAAACTACTACCACATCTTCGTCTGGATTCAAACTGCTGCACAAACAAAACGAATGTTAAATTTAAACATGTGCATAAATAAATGAACGTTCAGCCATCCTCGCATATATTAAGTTAAACAGGTGGAGTTAAAGTACAAGTAAGAAAGTATGTAGGACTGTCCGAAATTTTAAAAAATCTGGAAATCAAGCGTTTAAAGCAGAAGTTAAAGCACTGGGTAGTAGCGTTTAAATGCAAGCGCTAAATCGGCCTGTTCTAGGTCTATCTTTAGGCCTGAAATATTATCTTAATTATAAATTAACGTATCCAAGCCATAATCAACCCTCGATGGCAAATAGATTAGAACGGGTTCAGCCATATCTTGATTAATTTAAAGATGGAGGAGCGAGACTTAGCTTCGAACAATCAGGACGGTAGTTGCAATTACCAAACACGTCTTGACAAACTTTCATCTATGGTTAATATCTTCACTCACAATAGAGTAATTTTACATCATCTATTTTCGAACTATTTTAACAAGAATGGCTAGCGCTTTATCAAAGCCCCAATACCACTCTTGTTGTAACTGAATAATATGCCCCAATCATTATTATGGTCAACAAATTGTACTATTTTTTATAATATTCCAATTAATTGATGATGCAAATTTCATCTTAACACACCGAATTTAAAAAATTGGAAAAATTCAAGTACATGGTAACAACATGATTTGAAAAGCTTTACGTAAACATTTTCAAATGCAACCCTCTGGACAAGTAAAATAGGATATAATGGATAATTTACACAACAGGTAGGACACTTAAACATCTAGTAGTTAAAATAAGCCAATTTTTTTCTGGACCTGTCAAGCAAGCAAGAGTGTCATTGTCCCTTTAAACTAATGCATCTTTAAATAAACAGATAAATAATAATGCCCCGTACAATCTTTAAAACGACCCATTATTTTCGGCCCATGGCAAATCAAGCCCAAAGGGGGTTTAATGTCCACTCAACACAACTAGGTCATTTCGGGACTAACATATGTTTTTTTAAATTTTATTTCAACGATTCGCTTTCGTGTAGGGGTCTTTAGCAGTGGGAGGAAACCGGAGTTCCCGGAGGAAACCCACGAGGTTGAGAATGCGCCCCTATCTCCATGCCACATACGCTCACACCAGGGTCGAAACCACAGCCGCAAGCCAGAGGTGGCCGGCCAGGTAGAGGTCGAGGCGCGGCACTCTATACTACTAGGCCATCCCAAACCCTTGATCTGATTGCAAGACGGATCCACGGTGACCTAATGCAATATGTTCGGTAACATTGATTCGCTAAAAATTATAAATTTTCCTTGATAACTTTACAAATATAATGTAGTTAGACATGACATGGGCCCTTTCTATCAAATTGATATCCACTGACTGGCCCTCTAGAACCTAGAAAGAGCAAATACAACTCTTGTATTAATTCTGATTTATTGGTCAACTTCTAAGAAATTTGAATTTGAGAAACCGGCATTCATTAGGTATCGATTGTCTTTAAGGTTGTATTGAACAATAAATTTGTCAGGACTTAAGCGATCAATGTTCATATATTATTTACAGCTCGCATCTGTTTTCTGTTTAGGTAAAATCTTTTTCAGACAGCTACAAATGGTATCGGGTGTGCTTTTCCATATAAAACATATATAAAGCCCGTATTTTTCGCACACTATTTGATTTTTACGGCTTGATCCACGCTAAAACGTATACGAAGCCAGACAATATGTGACTCCCCACAACAAAACCAGTCGCTTGTTGCACACACTATTTGATTTTTACGACTTGATCCACGCTAAAACGTATACAAAGCCAGACAATATGAGATAGAGAAAAATGTTGTTTAACGTCCACTCGACACAAACTAGGTCATTTTATTTCAATAAGTCGCCTGTGCGCAGTGGGAGGAAACCAGATGGAATCCCCACCACGGCATTTGACTGAATGTTTCGCCCCCAAGACAGTTTGAGTGTAAGATTAACATGAAACTCGGCAAACAAAATGCGACGTCGCCATTCCAAGATGGCTGCCATGACGCAATGAATGGAGGTTTGGATTGCACAACATCGAGTTGGTCGGATGGGACATGTATCCGGGTCTCGTGTACTCTTTGGTGTGCACGTAAAAGAACCATTAACAATTGGAATTGGATGAACAGAAGGCCGATACGCCTCTTTCCGAGCAAAATTGTATGTCCGTCTGTATTAGCCCAATAGGAATAGAAGATTACAACGTTATAAAATCAATTTCAGGGAGTTGAATTGCCGAATGGTTAACACGTGTGCGCTGTATCATAAGGTCTGTCATTGAGTCAACTGTCGTAATTGTAATGCCCTGGTTGTAAGTGACGAGGAGTAGTGTCGCCTTCCAACCTCGTGGGTTTTCTCCGGAATCCCCCACTGTTAGAGACCCCTTTTATTGATATAAAATTGAAACCATATTATATTAGTCCCGAAATGACCTAGTTTGTGTCAGGTGGAAGTTAAGCCCCATCTCTCTCTTCTCTCTCTCTCTCCTTTCCCTCTCTCTCTTCTCTCTCTCTTCCCCCCTCTCTCTCTCTCTCCTCTCTCTTCTCTCCATATCTCTCTCTGCCCAATTCAGGGGGTTGGGATGACCTAGTGGTCTAGAGTACCGCGCTTCGACCTCTAGTCGGCCAGCCACATCTGGCTTGCGACTGTGGTTTCAAGCAGTGATGTGAGCGTATGTGGCATGGAGATAGGGGCGCCTTCTCAACCTCGTGGATTTCCCCCCGGGCACTCCAGTTTCCTCCCCCTGCTAAAGACCCCTACGCGCAAACGAATTATTGAAATAAAATTAAACCATATGTTAGTCCCGAAATGACCTAGTTGTGTTGATTGGACGTAAAACCCCATCTCTCTCTCTCTCTCTCTCTCTCCTTCTCTCTCGCTTATTTCTACCAGCAGGTTACTAATGTCTATACATCATCAAATTTCATGGCATTTATCTATATATCGACGAAAGGGAAGATAAATATTTCTTTAATAGTATGTAAATTTCTGTGTTAACCATATTCTACGTACGCAAACATTGAGGGATTTGTTCTCCATTGATTAAAGATGGAAGAAATTCTGTTTAAGTCTTTATAAATGTCACCGTATGTTTGATGTAAACCAATTTACAAAATAACTTCGTTTTGAAAGATAAACCCTCAAAGCACCAAGACAAACACCGGTGTCGTTTTTATTGATATTATTAATAAATGATATACTCTTTTGCTCTATTCGATTTCTATAAACAAACAATTATCTTTGAGAACGGACAGCAAATTTTTTTATAGCTGTCATAAAAAAAATGGGTACTATATAACTTATTGACATTGCTACTTTGGGGTCATTCGGGGTCCGATCACTCAGTGGGCTAAACCGTAACCTCTTTGATTTTGATGAAATTTGGTTTATATGAATTAAATTTCTAGTTGAGGAGTTATCCAATGAAACAGTCTGTTACGGCGAGTTCGTGGCAAGCTCTTCATTGAACGGTTGGTAAACCTGCTAGAGACGTCAACGCTGATTGATTAATCAATGTATGACGTCATAGAGTCACACGCCGCACTTAAGATGTCTGACACGACCTCCAGGTATAACTGGTCAGATCTTCATAGGCCATCGAAAGTATAAAATACGAAAGAATTATAGATCTATATTTTAATCAGATTGAGGTTAGAGGGGTGAAATTTGTCCAGAGAAGGTCGAACGGTCAAGGGTTTTCTTTTAACTTCTCGTCAATATTTACACCGGTTGATCTCGATTTTTTGGACCCATCCGAATGACTAGACATCAGCGTGGTTCCCCGTTGTCGGTGATGTAGGGGCTAGGGCCTGACAAGGACAGTCGGGTGGGAAGAAAAACCGAGGTTCCGTGTACACATTAGGGTGCACGTATAAGATCCCTTGACAGTTGGAATTCGATATAAGAGTAAGCCGTAGTGCCACTGTCCGGTCAAAATTTCTCGAAATCTTAACTAAAGATAAAATTCAAATTTTAGTAGATTCTTCAATTTTGATTGGCTAAGCACTAAAATCAATCTAATATTATTCAATATAATTACTAAAATTTGGATTTTTATCTTCGTTAAAATTTCCTGAAACAGACCCAAGAACAAGAGGACATTAAACCCTAGTTCAGTACCAACCCAGATAACACACACTGATTTTAAATGTGTGTTTTATTTAACCATTTAACCGACACCAAGTCATAAACCGTTATATAAATGAAATTGTCGATTCGTCGTTTTGATCAATTTGGGGGTTGGGATGACCTAGTGGTCTAGGGTGCCTAGTGGCTTGCGGCTGTGGTTTCGAGCCCCAGGGTGAGCGTATGTGACATGGAGATAGGGGCGCCTTCTCAACTTAGTGGGTTTCCTCCGGGCACTCCGGTATCTTCCCAATGCTAAAGACCCCTACGCGCAAGCGAATTATTGAAACACAAATAGAAAACCATACGTTAGTCCCAAAATGACCTAGTTTGTGTGGAGTGGGTGTTAAACCCAATCTCTCTCTCTCTCTCTCTCTCTCCCTCTCTCTCTCTCTCTGATTAATTTACGTGCATGTCACGTGTATAGCTGGTATATGATTGACGTGTTTATAAAGTGAGAATTGGATCTATTACCTTAACAAGGCTTCCGTGTCCCCAGATTGGGGTGTCTGCTCATTACGATGACATCTGGTGTTTCTCATCTGAATAACGATCTAATCATTGTTAATCTAACTATCGATTTCTTATATGCATCTTAATTAATAATCGATAAATTACGACAACATGATTGGACAAAGTGAAAAGAATATGGCGGGAGTTGTCAGTTGTCAGTTAATAATGCGAGATGTGGTAACCAAACGATCTCCGATGATTCGTGACAGTTTTGAGGAGGAGTTATCTACTATCTACTGCAGCAAATACTATATGTTTCATAATCATAACATAGATATAGATTTCATAGAGAATTTTGACATGGGATTCTTGTAGTGCAACTCTACTATAAGTCTGAATAAACAGTGCGCGAATCGAGTAATACTTAAACACGGACACAAATGGACTTATCAAATTGACATGCAGGGTTTGGGTTTACTTAGTTGTCTAGGCTACTGCGTCAAATATATTTCATAACAAAAGTATATGTAAATATATATATATATATATTACAGATAATTTTGACAGCTACATTTGCATGAGATTCTTGTAGTCCAACTCTGCTATTGTTCCAGAACAAGCAGTGCGCGAATACATGGTAATACTTAAACAAGAACTCAAATAGGCGTATTCAATTGGCATCCAGCGGTTTGGTTTATGTAGTTGTCTATTGTATCAAATATATTAAATCGTAATATACATATATTGTATAGGATTCTTGTAGTCCAACTCTACTATTAGTCCCGAATAGGCAGTGTGCGAATATTTGATAAATTCAAACAAGAGCTCAAAAGGTCTTAACCCAGTGGCATGTAAAGATTTCATGACGACCGGGACCAAAAACTTAATTGTACTGCTCCCTCCCTCCCCGCGCACAATGTATGCTAGATGACCGGGCCGATTTCTCCCTCTGCATGCCACTGGTTTCCATGGTGCCCGTGATCAGCTTAATTGAAAAAAAACCGGAAAAAGCACACCCAGTCAAAAACCTGCTAAATTTGGTTGAAATCACTGGAATGGCGGACAGGGAGTATGGTTTAGAGTATTCGCCATGCCGGTTCCATAGAATCCTGTCTGTGAGGAAGGTTAAGGGGGTCCGCGAAAGAAGTAAAATCGGTATGAAATTATCGCTATTCAGACAATGAATTTCAGTAGTTGGTTGCTATCAGACTCAGATTAATTGGAATGGCGACCATCTTGATTTTGGCGGATGGTGCATCACGTTTTTAATCAGATTAACTACCAAAATGGCGTCATAAGTGCTAGAGCGATCCCGATTTAGCGTTCTCCAATCACTAGGTTTCCGGAAATGACGTAATTTATACGTAGCGAGTGGAGATGTAGAGATCAAGAAGAATAGTCTGTACCTATTTCGATAACTCGGTAGACATTATTTTATTTATCAACTAACGTATTTATAAACATGTTTAGCCATTGATACCAAAATAAAAATAGATTTAGAGCATAATGGATACAGTCAATTTAAAAGGATACCATTATATAGGAAATTAGCATCAACGACCTGCAAATAGGAAATAATATGGCAGAGATTAAATGAGAAATAAACTGAAAGAATGCAAAATGCCAAAATTGAAAATAGGCAGTTTTGATACGAGAGCGTTCAAAATGTTTCGAAATCAAAACCCAGGACAGTTGCCATGAGTGACGCGAGGGTAAAGGGGTGGGGTGGGACTGGAGCGGGTTATTCCCCGTGATAAAAATTCATAAATCGCGGTGATTTCCGGACAAGAAGATGACAAACAATTTCATCAGACAATGATAATAATGACGAAATAACTTCGTGCGTTAAACATATGGCGTTATTTTAGATTCTAAATTCAAACATGCTATCGTCTAATTTCTTACTACCATTCATGTAATGTCTTACTCCCATTCATGTAATTTCTTACTTCCATTCATGTAATTTCTTACTTCCATTCATGTAATTTCTTACTCCCATTCATGTAATTTCTTACTCCCATTTATGTAATTTCTAAATTAAGACAATGTAAAATCCAACTTCTTTATTTGTTCAATGTTAATTTTAATTCTGTTTCATCTTATTTCTACTTTTTACATGTTAAGCATGGACGTCAAACAAATTTAGAATTGTGATACTTCGATCACGGTGGCTAAGTGGATAAGGCGCTGGTTCGCTAGCCTGGAGGTTGAGTGTTCGATCCCTGCATTGGCCGAGAAAGTTCATCTCGATTTTCCGGCGTGATTTCCCCTTGTCAGTGATGCAGAAGGAGGGCCTGACAAGGACAGCTGCCTAGTCGTTCGGATGGGACGAAAAACCGAGGTCCCGTGTACAAATTGGAGTGCACGTAAAAGATCCCTTGGCAGTTGGAATTCGATATAAGAGTAGGCCGTAGCGCCGCTGCCCGGGCAAAATTTCCCTCTTAGCACACTGTTGGCGTATGCCCGTCTTCAATTGGCCCAGGTTAGGTGCTTAAGCGTAGGACGTTAAACCCCATTTCATTCACTCTACCTAGCAGCCATCATTATATCATCGTTTGGTGTCGCCACCGTGCAATCGGGTCCATTCTGTTATCACTCTTCGTCAGGTTTAATGGTTTGGGGGGAGGGGGTAAATTGGATACAGCATCAAGAGAAATCGAAGGAGAGAGAGAGAAAGAGAGAGAGAGGGAGAGAGAGAAGGGGAGTGGGCAGAGAGAGAGAGAGAAGTGAAATAAATTAAACTCGGCTAATGAATACACGTGAAAGATCCCTTGGCAGTTGGACTTCGATATAAGAGAAGGCCGTTGTACCGGTGTCCGGGCAAAATTCCCCTCAGAGCACACTGTATTGTGTATGCCTGTCTTCATTAGCCTAGTTCGGAGCAGAACAGTAGGACGTTAAACCCCATTTCTATTTATTTTCATTTCGTTAAACATGGTGTTTTCATGGGGCAGGGGGGGGGGTTGCTAGTGGTCTAGAATGCCGCGCTTCGACCACTAGCTGGCCGGCCACCTCTGACTTGCGGCTGTGGTTTCGAGCCGTAGAGTGAGCGTATGTGACATGGAGATATGGGCGCCTTCTCAACCTCGTTGGTTTCCTCCGGGCACTCTTGTTTCCTCCCACTGCTAAAGACCCCTACGCACAAGCGAATTATTGAAACAATGAATGAATGAAATGGGGTTTAACGTCCTAATATTATGCACCTAACCAAGGCTAATGGAAGACGGGTTATTGAAACAAATTTGAAAACCATACGTTAGTCCCAAAATGACCTAGTTTGTGTCGAGTGGATGTAAAACCCAATTTATCTCTCTCTTTCATGGGGCACATGCCTTTTTATGGTGGGTAGGGGTGGGCACCAATCATTTTACAAAATATAGAATAGAATTCTAGTTGTGTAATTTACCTTGATAGTATCCATGGAAACGAGTGTAACCATATTTTAAATCCCCAGCCTTGGGTAATAACTGAGAGTATATATAATACATCAGCCGACATAGACAGATACAAATGACTGGTGGAATATGATGTCTTCAAGTTCTGAAAAATAATTAAAACTACAGTCAAGGGAAGCTAATGATATTTAACGAGTCGCCAGAAGTTAAGTAATTGGACCACTGAGAGAGAGAGGGGGACAGAGAGAGAGAGAGGGAGAGGGGGAGAAAGAGAGAGCGAGAGAGAGAGTCGGAGAGAGAGAGGGTCGGAGAGAGCAGGGGCGAGAGAGGGGAGAGAGAAGGAGAGAGAGAGGGGGGAAAGAGAGATCGAGATAGGGAGAGGGGGAGGGAGAGGGAGAGAGAGAGGGGGGGGGGGGAGAAAGAGAGAGTGAGAGAGGGGTAGATTTCAGTAATTCACTTGTATGTGGTGGTCCTTAGCTGCAGTAGGACATCAAAGAAACCGGATAAAACCCACGAGGGTAGGCAGTCGATCCTAGTCTTGTCACGTACAGGCGTAAATTGACACCCCGCCACTTGAACGTACACTCGACATGGACTAAGACAATGATGGGGGGGGATCTACGTGGCTGGACAAATGACTCTACTACTTGTTACAAGCAGGGAATCGATAACCACGACAGTTTACCCAATGACAGACCTTATGAACTAAATCATAGGCGTTATTCCATTAGCGGACATCACCCCCTTGGGAGTCGTATACATATTGAAGTAGAGCAAGTGGTGGCAGTAATTAAACGGTGTAAATAAGTCTCATGGTCTTATTGCTCTTTATCACCTATATATTTCTGCACTAACAAGACATAGCACGGAATGACGTAATTATGGCCGTAATTATGCGCTGCATCATAAGGTCTGTCATTGAGTCAACTGGCGTGGTTTCAATTTCCCGGTTGTACGTGACAAGGAGTGTGGTCGCCTGTCCAACCTTGAAGATTTATCTCCAGGTCCACCTGTTTTTCACCCCACTACTAAAGACCTCTACGCACAAGCGAATTACTGAAGTAAAGGTGAACAGTATGTTACTCCCAAAATGACCTAGTTTGGGCCGAGTAGACGTTAAAGCCCATTTGATGAAATCAAGGTTTAACGTCCGCTCGAAACAAACTAGGCCATTTCGGGACTAACATATGGTTTGAATTCTATTTCAATAATTTGCTTGCGCGTTGGGGTCTTTAGCAGTGGGAGGAAACCGGAGTGCCCGGAGGAAACCCACGAGGTTGAGAAGGCGCACCTATCTCCATGCCACATACGCTCACACCAGGGATTGAAACCACAGCCGCAAGCTAGAGGTGGCCGGCCAGCTAGAGGTCGAAGCGCGGCACTCTAGACCTCTAGGCCATCCCAACCCCCTATTTTAAATTGACTTACCGTAAATAATAATGTGTTGATATTAGACATGAGGATAAGAATGGCTGCCAGTGCTCCAAAGCACATACCGGCTCTGTAAATGTGGTTGTTTATCTGTAACACCGTCTTTAAGAAACGAAAATAAAATACTATTATTATTGTTATTCTCGGTGCATACTCCTCGCAGTGCTCCGTTTGATAAGAACTAATCCCACTTAACAATGCTGTAACGGAAGGGAATTCCTGTTCCGAATTATGACTGGTCGATAGTCCGATTAACAACCAATAGCTAACTGCGTTTCAATATCATTACACTTTAAACAGAACTGCGAATTGGACCAAATTATGTTTACATAACGTTACGTTATGCCCAATTAAACAACACATTGCAGAATATTGCAGAAAAACTAATGGCATGACAAACGAATCTATCAACACGGATACAATATAATCAGCATTGTTTTAAATACCTTAAATCACTGTCCAAAGTTTTCGATTAAAACAAGGGCTGTCATGTTGCTGTACTTGGGATAGCTTTGATTTAACGGGAGAATAGTCACACTCTCTCAAAAGTTCAAGTATCAGAAGCCAATCGAGCAATGGTCAGACATTGCTTCAAGAATAGTATGTTCTTGGTGTTAAGATGCAAAAAATGTGACAAGTGATCGAGATGAGAGACGGACATACATACAGAGATCCTGCTGATATTTATTTAGGATTGTACAATACAGAAACAATGGTCTGAGAACACCGCGAATTACTTACAGCTTGCACATGTTAAAGGGACAATAACACTCTTGCTGGCTTGACAGGTCCAGAATTCTTTTTTAGCCTTATTCTAACTACAAGATGTTTAAGTGTCCTACCTGTTGTGTAAATTATCCATTACAACCTATCTTACTTGTCCAGAGGGTTCGAAAATATGTTTAAATCCAAGTTGCATTTGAAAGTGCTTACGTAAGGCTTTTCAAACCATGTTACAGCATGTAGTTGAATTTTTCCAAATTTTAAAATTAGGTGTGTTAAGATGAAATTTGTATCATTTTTTAAATTGAAATATTGTGAAATAGTACAAATTGTTGACCAGAATAAAGATTGGAACATATTATTCAGTTACAACAAGAGTGTTATTGGGGCTTTAATGAGCAATTCCAAACTAATCACTTAAATGTATCGGCGATTTATCCCTGTGTGTTGATAATGATTTTGTTTTACATGGAAACGGATTCAAACATCGTTAAAATTAGATTTTATATAATACTTTACTACATTTTCCATTCACAAGTCAGGTCACAAAACAAAACAAACGCCGTGACTCAGCGACAGTTTGTGGATTGTTGAAATAAAATTAAAATCCATATACATTGCTAAGAAACCGGGTTATATTGCGCGAAATATAATACTTTAATAACCTTTTCAATTCATATTATGAGAGAGAGAGAGCGCGAGAGAGAAAGAGGGAGAGAGATATATTCGATTATAAATGTTATCTACTGAAAGGAAGCACGATGTAATATTAAAATGGGATTTCTGAGTGTTTCTTACTTTTTGGGCAACTAATTTGATTGAAATTGTTTCCTGGCTAACCCTTGAGCATTCGGTGATTTGAATTTGCAGTTTTCTGTTTACCACATACAATGTGTATTCAAATCAATTAATAATTAACGATATATATCCAACCTCTGTTTGGGAGGGGGGCGTGCATCGGACCTCGGTTACTGATCGCAGATTATCAAACACACTTCGATCCTGGTTTGGGTCGAGAAAGTTCTCTATGATTTCGGTACAGGACGGAGGCCCTGCCAAGGACAGCGTCTAGTCTTTTGGGTGGAAGAACCAGCCCTTGACGTTTGGAATTCGATTAGAGAGAAGGCCATAGGCGTAGGCAATTGTATTTTATAGCATACTGTATGACGTACGAAGCGTCTTCAATGACGCAGCCAGTGTAGAAAAGTAGAACGTTAAACCCCATTTCATTTCATTTAAATGTATAGGATCGCGACCTTCACGACAAATATATCGTATGCTCCTGTCAGACTGTGGTGGCGTCCTCAACTGCGCTGATGTGACCCAAAAATGCATACGGTCGCAGGCAAACGCGAACACAACGCGAGAAAATGTACCAAAAAGCTGAGTTCTCGTAGTTGTTCGGGTCAGGTCAGGTCGCAAGCTAGAGGTGGCCAGACAGCTAGAGGTCGAAGCGTGGCACTCTAGTCCACAAGGCCATCTGAGACGATTTTTATTTGTCGCCGTAACAACGCAGTGTTTTTGTTTTTAGGATTGATTAACGTTATAAATCAGCGTTAAAATATATATATATATGTAGCATGTTGAATGGATTATGCTAATCGGGGCCTGGGTATAATCCTCCAATACTACAAATATACACGTTCCTATAGACCACAATATTCAGATACTATATTTAGTACGTTCTTACATACCACAATATTCAGATACTAGTGTATATTATACATTTAGCATCACACTATAATATACTAGATCTATATAAGAAAGTTTCTTGGGATTATACAGTCAGGTTGCTTTGGCCTTGGTTAGGACAAAAACGTGTAATCATTCGGATGGGACCAAAAAATTAAATGAAATGAGGTTTAGATATGACACTATACACGACACTGACACTACACGGTCGATATTCCCAAGTTTAAAAGAGTCTTATACATACATCAGATCCATAGCTAGTTAACTGCGTTGCATGGTCAGAAAATTGAAGTGAATATGGTTAACCTCATTGGGGGATTAAAAAGTGATACGGCACACGGATACGGCAGCACTTATCGAATATTTTTCATACGGAAATATCCGAGTAACATCATCGTCTTTTTAACGTCTTTTATTTGCTACTTTAGAGGCTGAAATGTTGTGCCATAACGTTTTTTATGAGTCTATGTATATCCTATGACACAAGGGTGTATATTTGTCCGCCTCTCTGCATGCTGGTTAATCTACGTGCTAAAGTTAGAGAAGTAGGACCTTGCAATGTTTTAAATGATATGCTTCTACAGTGAAGGGGTAGAAACTTTCTGAAATGATACATAAATGAAACCAAAAGTTTCTGTAGAGTCCAAGTCCAAGATTTTTAATACCATTCGACATTGAATTTGTTTTAATAGCTCAGTGACTGTCGAGCGACTGTACTCCTTCCAGGAATTTGTAGACTAAGCACTTGACTAGTACTGATAGTGGTAGATAACTGACATCATGCTGTAATAGAACTAAGTTCAACTCAGCTCCTCTTACGTGCGCCGGGAGTAGATTCTGCCAAAACCCTAAAACTACATTAACCCAACGTATAACCTTGACGATACGGATACGTTTTACGGATGGGAAAAATTTCGCTTGCCAAAAGTCTCTATTAACGTAAATTCACAGAAACGTATAGGTTCAGATTATGATGGTCCGGTGCAGTAGAAATCGTGGTAGTAAAAAAAAATTCTCTAACGAAGTTAACCCCGAATTGACCTAGTTTGTGTCGAGCGGACGTTAAAGGGACAATAACACTCTTGCTGGCTTGACAGGTCCAGAAAAAAAATTAGCCTTATTCTAGCTACAAGATGTTTAAGTGTCCTACCTGTTGTGTAAATTATTCATTACAACCTATCTTACTTGTCCAGAGGGTTCGAAAATATGTTTAAATCCAAGTTGCATTTGAAAGTGTTTACGTAAGGCTTTTTAACCCCATTTCTCTCTCAAGTAAAATAAAACATACACAAACTGCCTAATAATAAACTTTTAAAAATAAAAGTCAACTAAAACAAAGCTTGTCAATTCATGAACTATTTTGACAATATTTTGGTAAAACGTATGGTTATGTATTCCGGAAATATATAATTTAATCTTTTGACGATTGTTGTTGCTATCTATACGCATTTTGTAATGCAATAATTTGTTGAATTTGATGGCTTACAGTTTTAGATTACAGACATGTATTTAAAGGAGCTAATTCGCTAACATTTGGGACCTAGAAATTGACAAAAATGGGTCGCTACGCATATAATACTGTAATATGAATGTATATAAACTGATTTACATTCAATGGTCTCCGTTTTTACTCCAATTTCAAATTTGTTATGTTCGACGAAATAAGCCATGCAGTCTCAATCTAGTGCACATTTTTAGCGTCTGGTTATTCCAGTCTACATGTGCCGTCTGGTTGGTGTAATGTGTCTAGCCTCGTCCATCGAGTCACTTATTATAACTGGGGCTGAAGCGCATTATGGTACACGAATGTACCAATGTTAAAAAAATATTGTATCATAAAATATCGGATATCAGAAGCTCATCTTTTCCCGGTAAGTTTACATTGTCAAAGTTGATTTAAATTGACCAATTATTATTGTTTTCGATGTCGAAGATTTAAGAGGATTTTGAGTTACGGACTTAGGTCCTTTGAGTGTCCTCAATCCTTTTCTGTGAATAAAATATTGTTTATAAAAAAGTGTCCTTTGGTGAAAACAACTGTCATAAACAACCGTGAAATAAGTAGTTGTTAATCTTTTAGCGCGTCTCTAAATGTCACGGCAAAGCAAACAGCCCTCAACAACCCGGAAATAAGTAGTTAAAATCTGTAAGCGCGTCTCTACTAAATGTCAAGGTAAAGCAAACAGCCCTCAACAACCCGGAAATAAGTAGTTAAAATCTGTAAGCGCGTCTCTAAATGTCAAGGTAAAGCAAACAACCCCAAACAACCGTAAATTAAGTTGGTGTTTATAATCTGTAAGCGTATCTTTAAATGTCAAGGTAAAGCAAGCTGCCCTAAACAATCTCGAAATACTAGTAAGTTGTAACAGCAATCCAATATTTATAATGAGTCGGATTAAAATGTTGATTTATAACGACATTGTATCCTGACTTGCAAATTACCACTTTAACACCAATACAGGTGCGCGACTCTAATAAGTGAGAACAGTGGGGTTTATCCTTCACTCAACACATTTCCTGACTAGCGTATGATAAAATTTAATTTTAATAATTCGCTTCCCCGGAGAAAACCCACGAGGTTTGACAGGCTACCCCTATACGTGTCGCATGTCCAACCTGGTGGGTTTTCTCCGGTTTCCACCCGATACTAAATACCCGTACTCGCAAACGAATTATTGAAATAAAATTTCACCATAAATGTTAGTCCCAAAATTAGCTAGCTGGTATTGAGCGGACGTTAAACCCCATTTATCTGGAAGGTATATAAGTGGATGCTGGTGTTGGTCGTGGTGTATGTTTCTGTGACATGGGCTGTTTCTCTAAATCTTAACTAAAGATAAAAATCCAATATTTAGTAGATTCTACCATTTGATTGGCCAATCACTAAAATCAATCTAATATCATCCAATCAAATTACTAAAATTTTGATTTTTACCTTTAGTTAAAATTTTGTGAATTAGGCACCAGATGAAAATGAAAACTATTATGTGATAGAAAATAGTAACTTACATTGGTATTGAGTTGGGAGGTATGTAAGTTGTTGGTGATGTTGGTTGTCGTGGTGATGGTTGCTGTGGTAACCAGGTTGGGAGGAATGAAAACTATTATGATAAGTATCAGTGCTATGATGAAGACAAGAATTGTTCCTAGCAATTTGTACAATCGATTTCGCCATTTATGTTTACAGCTGTGGTGATCTGAAAATAAAAAACAAAACATGGTGCACGCTTGAAAAGGGAGGGGAGGTTGGGATGGCCTAGTTGTCTAGAGTGTCGCGCTTCGACCTCTAGCTGGCCGTCTACCTCTGGCTTGCGGCCGTGGTTTCGAGCCCTGGTTTGAGCGTATGTGGCATGGAGATAGGAACGCCTTCTCAAACTCTTAGGTTCTTCCGGGCACTCCGGTTTCCTCCCACTGCTAAAGACCCCTACGTGCAAGGGAATTATTGAAATAAAGTTAAACCATGTGTTAGGAAATGACCTAGTTTGTGTCAAGTAGACGTTAAACCCCATTTCTCTCTCTCTATCGCTCACGCCTGAAAAGAAATCAACAGATCCTATTTCGTTTCGGTTTTTTTATAGTTCAAATGTCGTTTTACTTTGTCTTCACAACACTAGAATCTGGAAGAGTTGTTATATAACAGACTCTCTAGTTGATGAAACAGCCTGTTAGAGCGAGTTTTGGCGTAAACCCCTAGAATCGTCAACGCTGATGAATGGCTGACGTGACTCCCACTATAGCTTGTCAGATCTTCACGTAGTGTAGGCCGTCGAAAGTATAAAAAGCGACACGAAATTGGAAAAGGGGACCGACATTATATTCATCATATCAAAACTTCAAATAATTTCATAAAAAAACTAAATTATGGATAAGTTATATTGACATAAAAACAAAACGCACTTTGACCATTTTTGTAAATATTTCAATCATACAAAATATGTTTAATTTTTTTATGAAATTGTTTCAGTTCTAGACATTATGCCATACTTTAAAATATCTTTCCTTTTCGATCAATTTTTGTAATAATCTGGGTGCCACTGACATCAAAACGTTCTTGTCAGTGATAAGCAAGAAATGAAATGAAATGGGGTTTAACATCCTACTGTTCTACACCAACTAGGCTATTGAAGACGGGTAATTTTGCCCGGGCAGCAACACTATGGCCTATTCTTATATTGATTTCCAAATGCCAAGGAATCATTTATGTGCATGTCAATGTGTACGCAGGACGATGTTTTTCGTCTTATCCGATGACAAGCAAGACCATTTTTGTCAGTATTTCAATAATCTATCATTTTTTATGAAATCATTCTTATGGGTATGGTGTGTAGAATATCTACATGTATCTTTCATTTCCGGTCACGTGTTGCAACAGGCCCTACTGTGACTGGTTGCTTAAAGCTCCGTTATCTTTTAACGATCCGTTAACTTTAACGGAGAGAAAGATTGTTGCTGAAATTAAGGCACCGAACATTCTGTGGTGCAAATTGTTCCTACAGATTTATGCTTATACAAAAAATAAAGTATGCTAAAGTGTTTTCTGTAGTAAATTTACCAGAAAGTTAACAAACAACACGTTACCAAAATATGTCCGTTAGAGTTTAACGATCATTAAAATAACTTAGATTTGAGCAACCGACCCCTGAACGATAGGACCGCCTTTAAATTCTAGCATATCGAATCGAAGCAAAACTCCAATTTGTAGCTGTAGATTATTACTCTGTTCAGAAGTTATTCACAAAGCATTATTTGCGCTATGGGTTGGAATGTATGTTTCGGAAAGTTCTATCCCAAACTTTTACAAACACGGTTGGTAAAAAAAAGTTCTCCGGGATTTGCCAATCTGATTAGTATATAGATCTATATTTCGTTTCGTTTTTTTTATACTATCGATGGCCTACACTAGATGCAGATCTGACAAGTGGTGTTCGAAGGTAGTGTCTGGGGTAGTACGAGCGGCTTTTAGCCCTATGACGTCATACATTAATTAATGGCGTTTCTAGTGGTTTACCCACAGTTCCGTGCATGGCACGCCAAGCAGTCGCCGTAACAGACGTTTCATTGGCTAATCCCCCACTTCATCCAAAATGCCGGTAATATAACAATTTTACAACTCTTTCCTATCCTAGTATATAGTGAAGACAAGTAAAACGAAATTTTGAACTATATAAAAAGGTGCTTTTTAATTAAATTGGGGATTCGCCAGCCTGGTTTCCCCTTTTCAGTGATGTAGTTCGATAGGACGGAAAACGGAATTCCCCAAGTTCAATTTTTATTATTTCAATAATTCGATTGCACGTAGGGTCTTGAGCGGTGGAAGGAAACCAGAGAAACCCACGTAGTTGGGCAGGTGACCTACTCCTTGTCACAACCGCGGAATCGAAACCACGCCAGTTTACTCAATGACAGGCTTCGTGATACAGCGCGCACGTGCTAACTAGTCGGCCATCCAACCCCCCTTCGGCCAAAACAAAAAACGCCATCATAACAACCCAAATATATTTTTACAAGAAATTTAATATTGTCATATGTGTTCTATTTTGATGCAGTATATAATGGTATGACGGATATCGAATGACAACCGTTCCTAGGTAATGTCCGGTAACACGGTTAGATACTGGAAACTTTGTTTTGCAGGGGAAATGTAGACAATTCTATTAGTAATTACCGTTATTCCACATAAGGAAAGCGCTTGCTTGCTGAAATATGAACCGCTTTAGTCAATTAGTAAATTAGAATCACAGACAACATTATGGTTATTATTCACCAAGTCCAGCTGAGCCAATGGCATTTGTCGCTAAAATATCAAATTCCTCAAGGTTAGAACAAACACGTTAATGTGTTCTCATATTTAACATCCGGGGTCACGGTGGTTAAGTGGTAAGACGCTGGCTCACTAGCCTGGAGGTCGGGAGTTCGATCCTTGCACTGGCCGAGAAAGTTCATTTAGATTTACCGGCGTGGTTCCCAGTGATGCAGGACCGAGGGCCTGACAGGGACAACTGTCTGGTCGTTCGGATGGGACAAAAACCGAGGTCCCGTGTACACATCGGGTTTACCATCCACAAACTAGGTCATTTCGGGACTAACGTATGGTTCAATTTCATTTTCATAATTCGCTTCTTCTTCTTTTGGTGTTTAACGTCTGCTTCCACTTAAGTGATATCACAGACAAGTAATTCGCTTACGCGTAGGGGTCTTTAGTAGTGGGAGGAAACCGTGGGACCCAGAGAAAACCGACGTGATTGGACAGGATACTTACGGAATAGATCTTTAACAATAACGATATAAACTTACTGTTTATTTCCAATGTTTTATGTGTCTGATACCTGGAGGGAAGACAGTATAACGATACTTGTAGCCATAGCGTAATTCCAGAATATATTACCTGAAAGGTTATGTTAAACATGCTTTATTCTAGAGCTAAATCTGCTTAGTGCAGGTCTTTATTTGGGCATGAAATGTTTTCTAAAGTATAAATTAGACATTAATTAACTGATCCAGGCCTTAATCAACTTTGGATGGCATTAGAATGCTCCGATATTAAACAGATTAAAACGTTTCAGTGATAAATCAAATATGGTGCGCCCAGACGCTTCGGGTCTTAGCTTTGATCAACCTGGACCGTGGTTGAAATTATTGCACAGGTCAGACAAATCTTCAAATGCCAATATCTTTGCTTGCAATAGAGTAATTTGAATGAAATTTTCAAATTATTCATTTTACATCATCTTTCGAACTAGTATAGCAAGAATGACTAGTTCTTATCTTTATCTTGAATAATGTAACTTTAAGTATACTGTTACCATACATCCAAAACAACGTAACGCGCACTATTTTCTTCTCAATTAGAGTTTAGCGTCCCATATTTCTACACTGACTTGGCTAATGACGACGAGCATACGTCACACAGTGTCCAGTTGTTCGGGTGGTACAAACAGCCGAGTTACCGGGTACCCTTTTGGGGTGCTCGTAAAAGAATCCATGCCCTTTGGATTTCGAAATTTGAAGTGCCACTATCCGAGTGTATTAGCCCGATGCAGTAAAGTGGGATGTTAAGTTAAGCCCCATTTTATTCGAATAACGCGAAGGGTCGTTTATTTTACCCCTCAGTTTTCATACCAGTTGTTTTGAATTATTAAAATGAAAAATATACCACGTGTTTGACCCAATATGAGTGGATATGTTAAAATATTGTCAAGAACTTTTCTTTCATTTCTTTAGGATGTACTTAACAGCTCTATCGTCGGACAAATTCATACCAGTAAAAGCAACATTTTTTATCCGAGCCTATTTGGTTCCGTTACACTGGTTCCGTTACATCGGTTCCGTTATATTGTTTCCGGAACAATCAGCGTGAGAGAATCTTTGGTGAAGGGCGTTCATCTCATGCACATTCCTTAGAATGAACATTGTCGACACCAAAAAAGATTTTGAGGATCAATGTAAAGCCTACCGGGGCATAGCACTGAATGTTATTTATTAGAAAAATGACGAAAACAAAAACCTATATGGTGAAATTATTAATGTTCATGAAGTTTGTTATTGGCATCTTGTTTTTCCGTTTGCTCCGAAAAAGATTAATATTAATATTAATAATGCAAAATATATTTCGTCACGCAATTTTAACAATCTTCCGTAAGTACAATGGCTGACCTGAGAGGTGAGTTGAAATGATAATAAAGTTCCAAAACAGTCGAAAACTTGAATAACCAGCTGCGGCAAGTCGCTTCGTTTGGATGCCAGTGTCCGGTTTTGATTAAAATTTGTAGTCTTCATTCTGAAACGATAAGAATAGACCAATATGTTTCCTGTAGATATGGGGGTTGGATGGGCGAATGGTTAGCACGTGCGTGCTGTGTCATAAAACCTGTCATTGAGACAACTGGCATGGTTTCGAATCCCAGGTTGTACGTGGCAAAGAGTAGGGTCACCTGTCCAGCCCCATGGGTTTCTCCAGGTACTCCGATTTCCTCCAACTGCTAAATACCCCTACACGCAAGTGATTTATTGAAATAAAATTGAACCATGTTAGTCCCGAAATGACCTAGTTAAACCCTATCTCTCTTCTCTATTGCAGCAATATAAATGTGGAGAACAGGCTGGGCCTATGTTGATCCACCCCAATGGTATTTACCTTTTTGTCCTAATGCTCTGGGATAACAAAGACGTGCATAGTCATGAAGTCTACATATATCGAATTCCAAAATACAAGGGATCTCTTACATGCATGCCAATGTGTACACGGGACCCAGGTTCATCCCTCAAACACGACTACACGTTGTCCCTTGCCGTGCCCACGTCCCGCCCTGCGCTTAAGCTGGAATAAACAATCTGTGAGACTTACATAATAAATGCCAAGCACCATATGGGTATCGCGACAATTCCTGATATAAATCCAATAAGTTCTGTTGGTCCTTCCACGCAACTTGTAAACGCATACCAAATGGTCTGTATCCCATCTCCACAAGACATCTCTCTTCCCTTGATTGCTGTTTGAAAATATCGGTATTGTCGCAAATTGTCCTGAAATAAAAAAAAACTGTTTGCGATTCTTGTGTCATAATCTTTAAAGATACATTATGGGAGATGAGAAAACGAGTTGGCAGTTCCCACTATAATATTTAAAAGCTAGATAATGTAAAGGCAATTTACTGAAAATTTCAGTCAAATTGATCCACTATGAGCCGTGGACCATTCGAATGAAAGTTCAGCTTAGCCTCGATCTCGATCATCATTACTGAAGTCGGTAAGGCGAAACTAATAGTCTCGATTGTCCATTTATTTCTTTAATGACGAAGGAAAGTTTTCTTGCAAATCGGACAACAAATATCACAGTCTAGCCTTACCATCGAGAGCTGATTATGGTCTGAATAAGTTAGTTAATGTCTAATTTATAATTTCTCTAACATCTGAAGCCTAAATTAAGACTTGCAGTAATCAGATTTAGCTCTTAACTAATGTAACTTTAAATGGCAATTAGCGATTGGGAAACGAATTAACAGAACACACTTATTAATTATTATGGTAAACAATCACAAGTTTATTCTTAAAGCACGACGTTTCGACAAGTATCCCTTTCGACAAGTTTCCCATAAAAACTGTGTTCTGTTAATGATTCTTGTGAAATTTGCTGGGAATCCACCCACTTTCCCACCCGTGCCGACAGATTAAGGAAACTTTAACATATTTTTGTTCCTGATTCAACATTTAATTTATCGTTTTCTATCGGCGGGGTTGTTCAACACACCAACTTGGTTCCGCGGTTTATTCGTTTGATACTTTGAGATGGCCCCTTTATAGTTTTCAACTTGATATCGAAATAAAATAAAATGAAATGGGGTTTAGCGTCCTATTGTTGTGTTCGTAAACTGGGCTAATGAAGACGGGTATACGCCATACAGTGTGCTATGAGGGAAATTTTGCCCGGCCAGCGGCCCTACAGCCGACTCTTATATCGAATTCCAACTGTCAAGGGATCTTATCCTTGCACGCCTATGTGTACATGGGACCTCGATATTTACGTCCTATCCGAACGACTCAACAACTGTCCGGCCAAAATTTATCTCAAAGCACACTGCATGGCGTATGTCCGTCTTTATTAGTCTATAGTTTAGGACCTGAACAGTACACTGTAAAAAAATCCATTTCACACTTTTAACAACACTCACCTATTAATTGGTGTCGTTTTTGGAGAAATTGTGTTAAAAGTGTGAAGTATTTCTTTAAATTACGTGTGTGGAATACTCAGTATTAAACAGGGAATTTCCGTGAAAATTAGGGATAAAATGTGTTATTCCCTTTCTATAACGGACTTAAGAACGCGTCTGCGAGAGGACCATGCAAAAATTGAAAAAAATGATAACCCCGGGGGTCAGCAATTTTCAATCATACTTGGTCTATGACATTAAATGACAACCTTCGGTATAGCTGGAAATTGTTGTTTTGGGTCAAAATTTGCCATATTTCGACCATTTTTTTGCCCAAATTTCAAAACGCTCCTTCTCGAGTGGCGTGATCGTAAAATTTTAATATTGGTCAGGTATGATAGGCCAAGTGGTCGACTTAAAATCCTACAGTCGTTTGGGATTAAATGGATCGTGTGGAATTTGAGGTGAGTTATCTTAAAGTGGTCATTTTACGTATGTTAAAAACTGTGTCATCCTAAAATGCATGTAGCGGCTTCTTGGCGGGTCTGACCTAGAACTGCTGGGTGTGGTTATGAAGGGCATTCGTTCAAGTATATGTCAGAAGAAAAAAATTGACCGGAACTAAACCCACTAGTATGCTACAATATTTTGAAAATGTGTAAAAATCAGTATTTTCCATGCAATTTTTCTTTTACTGATGATCGACGACTATCTTAAAGAGTAACAATGACCATCGATTATCAACATTAGTACTATATTTTGTTATTTGAGCGTTCCTCGTACCAAATATGTTATTTTGGTAATAATAATATAGTTTTTGTAACAAAATCGGACGTTCACGATCATCGTAGGGAGGGGGCGTAAAATTACTGGTGTACAATTTTGCAGAATCAGACAACTATTATTCCCATTTGTATTCTCTAGTTACTAGCAGGGAAGTGTATGGGCTGGCATGACAAGCTTTTATATCAGCACAATCTAACCAAAGCAGCGCTTTTTAACCAATGACCAACGATTATTTCTTAATGACCACTGATCATAACCACTACTTAAAACTACTATATATTTCGTTATTTGAACATGCCCGTCAAATAGGGTACTTTGGTATAAAATCATAACATGTTCGTTCGCTGGATAGCTGTTTGGAAGGTCATAAATCATGCATAATTTTGCAGTGATCAGACCACGATTAGTAAGATCATGGCCTGTATAAAGATAGACAGCCAACGGTAAACCAAGCGAAGTGATTCTAGACATTGCGGGATTTCATACAGAGTAATTTCTCGAACCCCTCATTAGATTTTACTGTATTCTTATAGTTACACGGTAATTTTTCAAATAATTAGTATTTCTGTACGGTAGTGACAAATTTCTCCAGTTTAGAACTTTGAAATTTCCAAATGCAGCAGTTGAAAATTGTGAAATGAATGATTTCAATATTTTCGTAGTTTTGTAAGCCTTTGTGTTTTACTTTAATAAACCAAATTCCCGTTAGTATGAAAGATTTTAAAATTATGAAAATAGAGTTCGGGTATAATAATGTCCCGAATGATGAACAATTGTACAGAAGTAAAAATTAAAAGGGTGTTTTAGTAGGTTTGCTTTTAACGAAAACTCGACATGGTTTTTTTTTCGGATTTACATGGGCGTGTACGCAGTCCGAAGTACACAAGACAATGCTTTGGTATATTTACACCCCAATCACCAGTAGTATATCTATGTATAGGATGAAAAAAAAGATTAGCAAGATTAATAGAAATATTATGAATTGATTTCTGGGGTTTTTTTGCTTTTAAACTTAACACTGGTAATTGCCCGAGGGGGGGGGGGTGTAATGTTATTTTAGTCACGATTGTCAGGTCTGCTTTTTGCCACGGCACAGAATTCTAAAAGCTTCGTGGACGTTGCCTGTCCATCTATACAGGGTCCATGGTAAGATCTGTACTTAGGGGCAGATCATCGTATAGATTTATGAGCTGTCACGACTATCATAAACTTGATATATCTATTATCCACATTCTCGGGTTAGAAGAACCTCATGGAGAAGCATTTAATATCTGGCGGTGTCACTCCAGACAATCAAGGATAATTCTGACTACACATGCCAACATCCGGCATTTACCTATATTTGAGCAGAAGTGTTCACTTACTTATATTATGTTTAATTTCATTACTATATCATATTAGATTTATTCTTTGTAAATATCCAAGGTCACGGATTCTCTCTTTTCGCGCACGCGAATTATTGAAATAAAACTTATCATATGTTAGTCCCAAAATTGCCTAGTTTGTGTCGAGTGGACCTTAAACCCTGTTTCTCTCTCAAGTCAAAATCATCCTAGATGATGACTGCGTGGATAATATAAACCTTGTGAAGATGACTAAACATGTGCATCACCATATGTTCGTCCCCAAATGACCTACTTTGTGTCCAGTGGACGTTAAACCCATTTTTTTCTCCCTCTCAATTCTCAATCATACTTGCTAATGATTAAATGGAATATATTAAATTTGTAAAGATGTCCATACATTTTCTTCATCTGGGATATTGACAATCAGGACATTTTATCCCAGTTTTTAGTGTTTTTAATTTATTTCTGCTTTTTTTATTATGCCTGTTCCGGTCATTTTTATTTTTTTTATTGTTAGTAGGAAGGTTGCTGGTTGTGGGTAACACTCAACTTTGGTCCTAGTCCCTGCCAAGAACGAACTATAGCCTCTCAAACTTTGGTTTTCATTAAATTAAATTTTAAGAGCGAGTTGCGTATCTGGCTAGTACCAAGATATCATTGGCAGTAGAAACTTAAAACTCTGTGTGTAGGAGAAGTCTGGGTAGTCCTACTAATGCCCAAAATTTCGTCTGTCCAAATCAATTTTTTTACGAATAACAGATCATACAAATTTAGTTCCAAATTAGCCCATTTTTGAGTATTTTTCTATTAAAAACATATTTTTCCAATTTGCCAGGTTGGTATCAACTGAATCAATCTAATATTTTGTGCGGATGTATCTGGGTACTAACCCATCTCACAGAAAAAATTTGGTCCAAATCCCTGACGCAAGGAGTATCACCCTCTGCATGGTGCTCTCGCGGACACGCTCTTAATTATGTTATTTTACGGAATAAACCGTGGAATGACCAGAAAGTTCCCTGAAAATTAGGGATAAAATGTTTTATTCCATTCTATAATTGACATAATTCTGTTTTACGGTTAAATGACCAGGGGTCGGTTTCTCAATCCGTTAAACTCTAACGGACATATCTTGGTAACGTGTTGTTTTCGTTCAATTTACTACAGAAAACACTATATAATACTTTATTTTTTCCTTTAGAAATATTAGCATAAATCAGTAGGAAAAATTTGCAACACAGAATGTTCAGGGCCTTTATTTCCAGCAACAATCTTTCTCTCCGTTAAAGTTAACGGATCGTAAAAAGATAACGGAGCTTTGAGCAACCGGTCCCAGGAATTTACGGATTATTTATGTTTGCAAATTCAACGATAAGTAATCGTATATAATCATTCCTAATAATTATCATGTCATCATATTCATTTCAATTTATTAATCGTTATGTGGTATATTAATTGTCATGTTTATCTAATTTCCATTGTATTATCTGGTAACCAAGCACCCTTACATCCGGATAATATAAGCGATTCGTCAGTTTAAGGCCGGTATTCCATGTGTACGCAGTGCGGGTGGAATGCGTGCGGAATGCGTGATACGTGATGCGTGTTGCGTAACGCGTATTGTCAGTTTCCATGTGTGCGTGAGTGGCGTATTATATGTGGATGAGAACCGAATATTGCCATCCCAAAACTACAAACCCCTGGGGAATCCCCGTTTCCGGTTTCCGTATACACGCGTATTGCGTATTCGGACACTCTTGTGAGCGTTCCGAGAAACAGGTACTACGCGCTGTGCATCACACTTTACGCATTACGTGTACATGGAATCAACTCCTTCCATTTTAGTGCAAAGTGTTAAATACGCATTCCGCATTACGCAGTACGTACACATGAAACCCCGACTTAAGCCAGTGCAAGCGTATAAAGTCAATGGTTAATTCAATGAATTTTGATCCCTCTCATGCTCAGAAAAGAAAAATTACCGGGATTTTTTTTTCTGTATTTGAAAATGGAATTTAAGTTAAACATGCATTATTCAAGAGCTAAATCTGCCTAGTGCAGGTCTTTATTTGGGCATGAAATGTCTTCTAAAGTATTAATTAGACATTAATTAACTGATCCAGGCCTTAATCAACTTTGGATGGCATCAGATTGCTCCGATATTAAACAGATTAAAACGTTTCAGCGGTAAATCAAGTATGGCGCGGCTAGACGCTTCGAGTCGTAGCTTTGATCAACCAGGACCGTGGTTGAAATTATTGCACAGGTCGGTCAAATCTTTAAATGCCTATTTCTTCGCTTGCAATAGAGTAATTTGAATGAAATTTTCAAATTATTCATTTTACATCACCTACTTTCGAACTAGTATAGCAAGAATGGCTAGTTCTTATCTATATCTTGAATAATGTAACTTTAATTAAAGGAATTTCTGTAAATTACAGGAAAAACAAATACGGATAAAATTTTCCTGGTATATTTTGTTTTCGGAACTTTTTCAGATTTTTGACGGATATTGTTACCGTGTAATACATTAAACCCCATTTTATTTCTATAAGAGATGGGGATCACGTGGTTAAATGTGTGAGCCGCTGGTTTACTAGCCTGGAGGTCGGGTGATCGATCCCTGCATTGGCCGAGAAAAGTCATCCAGATTTCCCAGCGTGGTTTCCCCTTGTCAATGATGCAAGAACAGCTGTCTAGCCGTTCGGATGGGACGAAAAATGGAGGTCTCATGTACACTTTGGTGTGCATGTAAAAGATACTTTGGCAGTTGAGGTTCGATATAAGAGTAGGTCGTAGCGCCGCTGCCCGGCCAAAAACAATTTCCCTCGTAGCACACTGTATGGCGTATGCCCGTTTTTATTAACACAGTTTTTGAGCTGAACAGTAGGATGTTAAACCCCATTTTATTTTTATCAAAGATTCATCTTTCACAATATTGTAGTTTACCAAGGATTCTTGACGCAATCAGAGTTTTACAGATATCGATGCTATTAATAGAACAGTTAAAGAAGCTGTAAAGTGTTTCTCGGGCTATTTGGAACGATCGGGATCTGAAAACGGCGGCCTTCTGGTATTTGCGTTCTACTTTCAGCATACCGTGTATCAATCGAGGAAAGTACGGAAATGGGAATAGATACGAAATCTTAAAATGACACCCTCGTGTCAATATTTGATTGGACAAGAATTTACTAATTGTGCTTGTGTCGTATATAACAGTACGCAACCCATTTCATCTTTAAATACGAAACAATCACTGAAGTTTAACTTCTGTTGTCGGACTGACGTAAAGCAAACATAAAACGAAGGTTGTCGATGTTTTGAACTAAATTTAGAAACGGCGAAGCTACAGAAATATCTAAAGAAACCCCTTTTCTTTTATTGCTGAACACCTCCAAGTGTTGTGGACGGTTAAACTATTATTTTATGTTATTTTAGCTCCGTGTGACGTAACGCATAATACACAAACGGGGTGGTTTAAATGTGGGTTAATTTAACAGTGCTAAGGAAAGTCAGTGTCTCTTTACAGGATAATTCCTGTTTCGACATTTTATAAAGATAGCGACCATTGTTTATTATCCTTTTACAGTGTAACAATGAAAATATAGTCTATTTTAGTAAGTGCAGGAGGACCTCACTAGACACAAAACAAACATCTACAAGATATGCCTGCGGACTAGACAGAAAATAGACATTGCAAAAAATAAACAAATATCAAATTAAGTGAATGGATCCTTGTTTTCGAATATGAGACTGGATGCGTTGTCAACATAATTTGAGAATGGTATTACGAAAGATCAACTTAATCCACTTCAAGAGAGAGAGAGAGAGAAATGGGCATTAACGTCCACTCGACACTAACTAGGTCATTTTGGGACTAACGTAAGGTTTTCAATTTTAATTTACATAATTCGCTTGCGCGTAGGGGTCTTTAGCAGTGGGAGGGTGGGAGGAAACCCACGAGGTTGAGAAGGCGCCCCCATCTCCATTTCAAATACGCTCACACTAGGGCCCGAAACCACAGCCGCAAGCCAGAGGTGACCGGCCAGGTAGAGGTCGAAGCGCGGTACTCTAGACCACTAGGCCATCCCAAACCCCCAACAAATCTAACAGACCCCACCCACACCACCCACACCTCTTTTGCAATATTTAGAATATTTTTAACCCCGTAATACTCTCTTAACTTAACCGTGGAAATAAACTTTTATACGGTTGTACGTGACAAGGATTAGGTTCGCCTGTTTCTCCGGATCCTCCGGTTTCCTCCCACGCTCAAGCGAATTATTGAAATAAAATTTAAATCATATGTTAGTCCCGAAATGACCCAGTTTGTGTCGAGTGGGCGTTAAACATCATTTCTCTGAACTTGTATATATAGGTATTCACAATAATATATAAAATATTTCAAAGGCTTCTTCAACTTACTGAGAAGAAATCCGTCATTTTCTTCACCTCCTCTAACAATATCCTCGGCTACACCAGGTCGTGATATAAATATTCACAAAATACGATCAAGTATATATATGTATGTATTTACATATAAAAAGAAATAGGAATGTGTATGTATATATATATATATGTATGTATATAAGTAAATATAGGTATATATATATATATAAAATTAACCGATATTGGCGAGATGTATTGATTTATCAAAACCTATACTATATATATATTTTTTTATTATCGATATAACCCTATTTCATCCTTGGATAAACGCGATCCATAAAACAGATGTTAGTCGAATGAGTTAAAGAGATTATCATAAAAAAATACATAGATTTTACATAGATTTAATCAATATTACACAGTAATCTCAGCTAAAATTTTTACAATTTTTTCAAAATTTCTTTTACAGTTTTTTTTATTTATTTTTTATTTGCCTCCAATGCGTAAAAATACGAACATAAGAACATGAAATTTTCCCATAAACCTAGAAAACAAAAAGCAATTAATTTAGGATGTATTAAAATACGACGTGGATAATTCGGGTAGAAGCAGATGTTATCATTAAGGAAACGAATGTCCTCAATCTCACGGTGAAAAAAAAACCAGAAAAAATTAGTAAATTTATAATAGAACAATTTATGTATATAAAATTATAAATAGGTCAAGGGATTTTCCGGCGTGGTTCCTACTTGTCAGTGGTGCGGCGGGACGATTTACCCAATACTACCCAATACTACCCAATACCACCCTACTATCACCACATACTACCCAATACTACCCAATACCACCCAAATATCACCACATACTACCCAATACTACCCAATACCACCCCAATACTACCCAATACCACCCCAATACTACCCAATACCACCCTACTATCACCTCAATATCACCACATATTACACAATACTACAACATAATGATTCAAAATGATCATAATAATTGATTTTTTTTTCAAAAGTAATAAGTTACACTCCGAGAAATGTAGGCTACTTTAAATGCGACACCGATGTCTGGCTGTTCCATTTGCCCCCCTACATACACCAAAACAAACAAATACTAACCTAATACTGCCAAATACTTATCACATACTACCCAATATAATCAGTTAACAACCTAATATTGTCAAATATCGGCACATTAGGTTAATTACTGCAGCGAATATTCGTTAATTTGCACATTATGAATCATTATGTTGTAGTATTGGGTAGTATGTGGTGGTATTGGGGTGGTATTGGGTAGTATTGGGTAGTATTGGGTCAATCGTGCAACCCTCAGTGGTGCGCGGAACAACGCATAGTCGTTCGGATGGGACGAAAAATCCGAGGTCATGTGTACATATGCGTAAAAGAACCCTTCGCAGTTGGAATTCAAAATAAGAGTTGGTAGTACTAGTAGTGCCGCTGTCCGGGCAAAATGTTCCTTATAGCCCACTGTATGGCGCATAGTCTTCATCATTATCCTGCAGTCGGAGCAGGGCAATTTGACGATAAATCCTATTTCATTTTTGTTAGCACGTGCGCGCTCTATCATAAAGCCTGTCATTGAGTCAACTGCTAAAGACCCCTACGTGTCAGTGAATTATTGAAATAAAGTTACATCATGTTAGTCCCGAAATTACTAAATTTTTTGTCGAGTGGACGTTAAACCCCATTCCATTTCGGTTAGCACGTGCGCGCTGTATCATAAAGCATGTCATTGAGTCAACTGCTAAAAACCCCTACTTCAGCGAATTATTGAAATAAAATTAAACCATTTGTTAGTCCCGAAATGACCTTGTTTGTGTCGAATGGACGCTAAATCCCATACTCTCTTTCTCTTTCCCTCCATTTATTTTTTACCCTGTCAAACATTCATTTTATTAATCCTAATGTATATTGAATATTGATTAAAAAATACCCAAAATATCTTATATTATCGCGTAATAGGATTATAGCTGTTGTTGATGTTTGCTGCTAACAGCTGTCCCGACGAGTTTTTTTTGTAGATTTATCAAATCAGACATATTTAACTCGACACCATCTGTGTAGGTATAGTTCAAGGCAGAAATCTAAAACACGTGTGGTGTGTTCCATTCAAATATTAAACCCTATTATTTATATTTGTATGACAAACATGGATCTGTGTATATTCATATACTTATTTCTGTGTTGACACGTTGCACCCTCTTATCGAATAATTCAATTTTCATCCAATTTCATTTATTCAATTGAATTGCTCTATATTTTGGGTTTGGAGAGAAACATTCAGTTCATAGGCTTTCACCACCACAGGCACTTGAAGGGATTAAAATAAAAGTTCTTACTCCTTCATGGCTATATATTATCTATGCACCCTCTTATCGAATAATTCAATTATCATCCAATTTCATTTATTGAATTGAATTGCTCTATATTTTGAATTTAGAAAGAACCATTAAATTGACAGGCCTCCACCACAGGCACTCGAAGGGATTAAAATAAACTTCTTACTACTGCTTGACTATATATTAGCTATACACTGTTAATTTTTTTATGTATTTTTACCACGTTTTAACTGGCAGATTTATTGCCATCGTTATAGCTGTATTTAAACATTGCATGTTATTTCACAGTCTATAATGTAAATTTACCTCTAGCTATTATACATCAAAGGTAAATTTACATACCTGTAAATGGAATACATGTAAAATTACAGTGATGTTAATTTACATAAATTTGTACAAATACATTTGAAGCTAAACATATTGTGTATTTTGACAAAGTTTATGTAATAGTACCTCATAATTTGCCAAGGTAACATTATTCAAAGGAATGTCTCTGTCTCCGCTTGGCTAATTATTCCTAGGTTCGATCCTGGCGAAAACAGAAAGTTTTGCGGAACTCCCAGCCGAGCATGTAAAACAACATTCGATATTGTAAAGATAAGTGAAATGGGCTTTAATGTGCTACTGTTCTGCTCCTTATAATTGAATGGGTCGGTGACATGACAACGTCCAAACAAAATGCCCCACACAGCTCAATGTATGGCACATGCCTGTCTTTATTAGCAAGTTCGTTGCATTCAGATTTTGAATAACCTATATCTCTAAAAATGGACTAAACTGGCTGACAGAACAGTAAATATTTTGTATAATATTCGATATGTGGTCACAGGGGGGAATAACCTATATGATCACTATTTGTAGGTAAATTTACAATTTTCTGTAAAAATAATATTTCCAGTGGCATTTCTGTTAATATACAACTCACGTGATGTAAACTGACATATGGTTGTATTACTACATTAAATCTGATGTAATTTTACATAAGCCGTGTATTCCTATGCGTCTACATCATTTTAAATGTAAGTTAACAAACCATGTGATATTACAAATCCTGTACTGTATTTTTACTATAATTGAAACTGTAAATATACCTATAATTTTAACAGTGTACTATAATATATAGCCAAGCAGTAGCAAGAACTTTTATTTTAATCCCTTCGAGTGCCTGTGGCTTTCACGTCTGCATACGTAAAATGTAGAAGTATGGGACCAGGACAGATATTAAGCAATTATTCAAATTTTAAATTTAGTCAAACAATACAGACATGAAATATGACAAGTGGTTATTGCAGTTTGTAACAAGTAAAATGAAATTTGTGTATATGATTAGGTTATCCGGGTTATTTATAGCTGTTTATTTTTGATCGAAGGGCTCTCGTCTGTCACCTAATAGAATTGACAGATCTTATATGAAAATTTAATATGTTTAACTTATTGTAGATATAAATGAAACGAAATGAAATGAAATTGGATTTAACGTCCAACTGTTCTGCACCAACTGGGCTAATGAAGACGGGTATACGTCATACAGTCTGCTATGGTGGAAATTTGACCTACACTTATATCGCAGTACAGCTGTCATAGGCTCTTATACGTGCACTTGGATATGGATAAGTACATGGGAACACAGTTTTCGTCCTGCCGAACGACTACACATATCGCTGAGAAGGGGGAGCCACACCGGAAAATCCATCATCATGAGCTTTTCCGGCCATCATCCGCCATGGGGCATCTTCACTAGAAGGCTTGATCTCAACAATTTCGATTGGGTATTCACACAGCTTGGGAGCCTATCAGAATCTTCGATCATCGCTCTTTCAAGCTAAAATGTCTACCTGAGATAATCAAGTTGCAAGGCTCAAGGTTCTTTCAATGTCAAGGTTTCTGTTGAGTTCGCTATGTCACAATCTCTTATTGGGCCGCTACTGTTCACGTATCTGCAGCTAACGTTGCTGTAAGATCGAGAATTGTAAAAATCGCAGTCGCTGCCTCACGAACATGGTTGTGGTGCAGAATGGGAGTCCCTCAAGGACAGTGTCTAGTCGTTCGGATGGTACGAAAACAGATGCCATGTGCACACATTGGCGTGTACGTAAAAGATCCTTTGAGGTTTGGAATTCTAAATAAGTATAGGCCGTAGAGCCACTGCCTGGGCAAAATTTCCTTTATTATCGTGTTGCAGATCCCATTGGACTTCGCTTCGTAAACAAACAACCAACTCGTTAGAGACAAAGGAAATTGAATGAAATGAAATGAAATTGGGTTTATCATCCTTCTGTTCTACTCCTAAACTGGGCTAACGAAGACGGACAGCGGTGCTACGGCCTACTCTAATATTGAATTCCAACTGCCAAAAGTTCTTTTACGTGCGCGCCAACGTGTACACGGAGACCTTGGTGTTTTCGTCCCATTTGAACAACTAGACCGCCATCCTGTATCACTGAGAGAGGGAAACCACGCCTGAAAATCTAGATGAACTTTCTCGGCCAATGCAGGTATCGAACACCCGAACTCCAGACTAGCGAACCAGCGTCTTACTCACTTAGCCACGTGATCCTACAGATACAAGGGAACAATACTGTAGATCACGCGGCCACCCGCGCATAATCATTAAATCAAGAAGATGACGAGGTCCATTTAATCTAGTTTCCTCCGGGTACTCTGGTTTCCTCCCACTGCTAAAGATCCCTACGCGCAAGCGAATTATTGAAATAAAATCACCTAGTTGTGTTGAGTGGACGTTAAACCCCATTTCTTTCTCTCTCTCTCTCCCTCTCCTCTCTCTCTCTCTCTCTCTCTCTCTCTCTCTCCATTTCATCTAGTATAGATCAGGTAGGACATTGTGTCGTAAACAAATACAAACTCTTAACAGACAAAGATAGAAGAAGAAGAAGAAGAAGAAGAAGAAGAATTGTTTTATTAATGTGTCACACATTGTACAATAGCAATAAAAACATTATTTAAGAGAACAAATTATAAGTGTACAATGTCTGGCCTTTAATTAAGGCCTACGAGACACAACAAGCATGTTAAAACATCTAAATCGAAGATAATAAATACATACACGTAAAGACATTGAGACAATGACGTAGATCACACGGTCCACCTATCATAATCATTGTACGTCAAGCCGGTCACTCGGTCCGAAACCAACGGTAAGCATTGTACGTCAAGCAGGTCACTCGGTCCACCAATCATAATCATTGTACGTCAAGCAGGTCACTCGGTCCGAAACAAACGGTAAGCATTGTACGTCAAGCAGGTCACTCGGTCCGAAACAAACGGTAAGCATTGTACGTCAAGCAGGTCACTCGGTCCACCAATCATAATCATTGTACGTCAAGCAGGTCACTCGGTCCGAAACAACCACCCACTCTTCTGGCAGGTGGGTGGGACACTTTTCTCGAAATTATAGATCTCATTATTGAAGTGCGAAAAACGAAACAGCGACAGGCACACGATAAGCAGATCTGGTTGGCGTCTCCCAGAAAACATGTAAAATGGAACGGTGTACATGACATTTCCGTCTAATGTAGCCCCAGGCTCTCCTGCCTCCATCCACACGACGGAGGCTACAGCTGAAGAGACGTCAAAATTGTGTTTCTGAAAAGGAAAGTATTTTCCCACAGCTTTTTTTCCATTTTTATTTGTTTTATTTGGATGGTTAAAGGATAAACGTTCGATTTCCGTTCAATAAAATACACCTTCTGTAAACAAATATCGTTTACAACATCATAATAATTATATTCTCTTTTCTAATAATAATCTTAAAAATCAATTTCATGGCATAGAATTAATCAATAGCAGACGTCATAAACCTAGCCGTAAAAGAAAACTTAAAAGAGCTTAATTTCAAACTACCTATAGTAATGTTATAGGGCCCATACACGATCCAACATGTTTGATAAAACATGTTGGATCAAACATGTTTGAAAGCTTGATGTTGCCCATACACGTTCAAACTTGTTTGTCAAACATTAGTTTGTTCGTCAAACAATCAAACATGTTGGATCGTGTTTGGGCTTCATTAAACTTGTTTGTCCAACATATGAGTATGTTTTCAGTCGATCTTATCTATCCGGCTGCTTCTGAAAAAATAATGTTGACAAACAAGTTTGATGAAGCCCATACACGATCCAATATGTTTGACTGTTTGACGAAAAATATCAACAGAAATCAGATCCATCAAACATTTGACGTCAAACATTTCTGGCCATCAAATTTACACATACACGATCAAATATCCATCAAATATGTTTGATCAAAAATATTTGATCAAACAGGTTGGATCGTGTATGGCGCCCTTATCCCAATACAATTGTCGGGGGCATATCGGCTATACAACAAAATTCATACTGCAAGCAGCGATCCATCCACGTCATAATTCGTGAACTTATCACTGCTCTAAATGCCGTTCATTTAAAACGCCCACGTGATCATTTTGGGACGGGACTTATCGACTCGCCTACTGCTTTGTACACCCGAAGCAGTATGAATGAATGAAATGGGGTTTAACGTCCTACGCTTAAGCACCTAACCTGGGCCAATTGAAGACGGGCATACGCCAACAGTGTGCTATGAGGGAAATTTTGCCCGGGCAGCGGCGCTACGGCCTACTCTTATATCGAATTCCAACTGCCAAGGGATCTTTTACGTGCACTCCAATTTGTACACGGGACCTCGGTTTTTCGTCCCATCCGAACAACTAGGCAGCTGTCCTTGTCAGGCCCTCCTTCTGCATCACTGACAAGGGGAAATCACGCCGGAAAATCGAGATGAACTTTCTCGGCCAATGCAGGGATCGAACACTCAACCTCCAGGCTAGCCTTATCCACTTAGCCACCGTGATCCCCGTACACCCGAAGCGCATGTTTTGTAAACATAGGTCAAGTTTGCAAAATGTCGACTTCTGCCACTCCGGTTAAAGCGATATATTATATATATGCTAGTTGGTAATATTGCAATCTTTCATGAGCGCCGCAATATTGAATAGTGAGTGGACTATTTTGTGATTCGTCTTTGATAAGTTTGACATCTTTCATACACACAACGGCTAAATAAACATATTTAATTTTATTCAATATAAAATAAAATTTGTTTTTAAAAAAAAAAAAAAAAAAAAATATGCTAATAGAAGAGAAATAAATTCTTCTTGAAATTTCTAAAAGTATTAATCTGTGCTTTCGACTAAAATCGTCGATGTAGGAAGTAAAATGTCGGTTAATTAGGTCAGGGCCTGTTCTCAGCCGGAGCTAGCAGTGGATAGGCAGCCCAAGTTTGGGATGGACATGATTATGTGGCGTTGATACAGTAGCGATGTCGTTGCTTACAACTCAGGGGAAACAACTCTTAATCTAGTAATACAGGATGCAGACCACCATTACTTTTCCCATTGACTTCAATGTTAAATCTGGCCTCTTTGGCTACCTCCAACTATTCCCCAAATTTTCATTGGGCTGAACGCTTTTCACTACAGACAGACGAACAAATGGTCATGTCTGTACACTAAAATTTGTATGGGGTTGACCACCAAAATTTTGTGATACACAAACTTGAAGAAGCATACTAAAAACGTGTAACTAGTTGCTGTAAATATCCTTCCGCCTCAAAATCATGAATATTTACCGAAACCTGGCAAAAAATGTTAATTCAAACCCTCTTCGTCCATTCTACACTAAAAAATCAACCAAAATGGGCGTGTAAAAGGGAAGAAAAGCGACAGAGAGAGAATTGCTATAAATAGCCGAACTACCGAGATGGTGAAATTTAATGGTGGTCCGCCTCCAATTCTCTGCACATTGGCTTCAAAATTACAGCCACCCCACCTTTTCATTGCCTTAACATACTTGAAACACTGAGTCCCTAATCACGAAGTCCCTTATTAGATTCTGGTTATTCGGATTTTCCAGCGCAGTTGCCCCTTGTACGTGGCACAGAGTGGTGGTAAAGGTCAGGAACAGTATCTGGTCGTGAGGATGGGGCGGAAAATCGATCTATTGTGTGTATACGTTAGCGTTCACACGTAAAATATCCCCTGGCAGATGAAGTTCGCAATAAGTGTAGGTCACAGTATCGCTAGTATTCGCTACCCTCCTGGAAACAATTTCCTCATTCTCCATAACAAGAGCGAGGGAGATAGGGGGAGACGTAGGATTTAACGTTCACTAGACACAAACAAGGTCATTTCGGGACTAACGTATTGTTCATTTTCATTGAATAATTCGCTTGTGAGTATGGGTCTTTAGCAGTGGGAGGAAACCAGAGGACCTGATGAAAACCCACGAGGTTGGACAGGCGATCCTACTTCTCGCCACGTACAACCGGGGAATCTCAACCACGCCAGTTGACTTAATGACGGGCTTTATGATACAGAGCGCACATACTAACCATACGGCTATCCAACCCCCTTTTGACATTGAGACTTCTTCGATCTTATAAGAAAGATAACTCACTGCGCGAATCAAGTAATACCATGGTCCGCTAACCAGGGGTTCTCAAGTTCGCACCCGATCTCGACCCAGAAAGTCACACGGTATATATATTTCAGCCTTGTTTCCCCCAGTGGGGCAGAAGGGGAAGAAGAAACTTGATTGCATAAAAAAACTACGAGGCTATGTGCATATACAAATAAAAAAAATAGAAATATACACGAAACGAACAAAAGATGCATACATGTACATAATTATACAAAGATACACAACTTCACAAATACATGAACAAATTGTAAACAAAAGCCCCTAAACATTTTAAAATCTGTACATTTTTATTCATCATCAGTATTTTAAATTGTTGTAAATCATTCAGTTTATAAAAATTTGGTTCACGAAATAGAATTAATCCGAACAGTTCTTTTCTCTTTTCGTCATGTCTTTTACAAGTCGGAGCTAAAAAAGTAGGACGTTAAACCTCATTTCGTTTCAACTCGGAGATCCGCGTCGATATTTGCTATGTGAGGCTCTCATTTTATAAATGGTACTTCTGAGGGGATGAGGAATCATGTCCTGTATCCAGTTCACTGTTGATGATGTAAACGAAACGATTTCCCTTGGTCTTTCGTTTGTTTGCGGGGTTTAAACGTTCGCTTCCGCCGAGTTTATTATAATATTGCATGGAAGCGTGGAAGCAATTAGGTCCATGTAATGGTGTTCCTCCGCGATACACATGGAAGGGAAATAACTCTACTAGTACTGTTCGAATAGAGATTTCTGGGCGAGGAACAGTTTATAAAAAATCTATAAACTGTTAATGATTTTAGTTTCGTATCACAAGTCTTTATCGAAATATTGTAAACGTAATTATTGATACTAAATTCACCTTTTATAATTATACATTAAGAATTAATGGAAATTTGTATTGTAGGACTAAAATTAGGGTCGGGACCGAAGTCCCGTGTATAGTTTGGCGTGCACGTAAAATATCCCTTTCCGAGCAAAATAGTACACTGTGTATGCCTGTCTTCATTACCCAGTTTAGGAGCAGAACAGTAGAACGTTAAACCCCATTTCATTTCATTTCCCCTTGAGTATTCGTGCACTTCGGCAATCAAGTTCTGCAAAAAAAAACTCAAAAAATAAATTGAGTAATTTTCAATTTTGGCGGAACAGCATCTTCGCTAGCCAAGTGTCACGAGTCGCTTTTGTTCGTAATTTTTGGATAGCGAAGATGGTGGAGCAGTAGAACGTTAAAGCTCACTCCATTTTCCTCTTGGCGATAACATTAGTGGGGTAGGCTATATCATTGGAATCAATTTCATTGCCCATTTTTTACCATGCTTAATTCGTCTTATCCTCCCTTCCCCTTTGTTATACTTTGGTACACATTACCATAGTGGGGTTTCGTTATTAGAATTCTGGTAAAATAGAAACATACATTCACACGAGCCAGGGTTCATTGAAATAAAAATATATACATTAGCATAGTACTAAGAGTATAATTTATTGTAATATTAGCATCCGGTAGGACCGAATTTTCTATTCACACGAAAACAGATTGTCTTATTGGGATGGACGTAGAACTAGGATTCACGGGAAAACAGAATGTACTTTGTCATATACCGGCGAGTAATAATTACCCTAGGCTTGACCAGGATATCCTCCGGCCTATTTCACAAAATTATTACTCCGATAAAATTCAAATTTGAGCAATTTGATTGGATACTATTAGATTGGTTTTAGTGCTTAGTGAATCAAAATTGAAGTATCTACTAAAATATGGAATTTATCTTTAGTTAAGATTTCATGGAACAGGGCCCAGTCCGTAAGCAGACGTCACCCATCTTTACCGGATGTCATTGTTGTTTGTTGTTGTCTATTATAGTTAATTACCACTCAACTCAATTACGTAGTAGTATAGAACTCACGTTCCACTCAGAACTGAGAGAGGAAGAGAAATGGAGATAGAGAGGGAGCGAGAGAGAGAGAGAGAGAGAGAAGGAGAGAGAGGGAGAGAGAGAGGGGGGGGGGAGAGAAATGGGGTTTAACGTCCACTTGACACCAACTAGGTCATTTCGGGATTAACATATATTTTAATTTTATTTTAATAATTCGCTTGCGCGTAGGGGTCTTTAGCAGTGGGGGGACCCAGAGGAAACCCCTGAGGTTGGACAGGCGACCCTACTCCTTGTCACTCCTTGTCAGTTGACCCAATGGTTAGCACGTGCTTTATGATACAGCACGCACGTGCTGACCATTCGGCCATCCACACCCTCCCACTCAGAACAGAGGGCCTGACAAGGAACTGTGTCTAGTCATTCGGATGGTATGAAAAGAATGTCCTGTTTACTCATAGACACTGTTCACCGACCGGTCCTGCATAACTGACAACGGGAAACTATGCCGGTAAATCCAGAAGAATTTCTCGGTCAACACGGAGAATAAACCTGAGATCCCCGGGTTAGCGAGAACAAGTCTTCCTCACTGAGCACTATAGATAGGAAATGAAATGAAATGGGGTTTAACGTCCTACTGTTCGGCTCCGAACTGGGCCAATGAAGACGCATACAGTGTGCTATGAGGAAAGTTTTGCACAGATAGCGGCACTATGACCTCCTCTTATATCGAATTCCAACTGTCAAGGGATCTTTTACGTGCACGCCAATCTGACACGGGACCTGAGTTTTTCGCCCTATCCGAACGACTAGACAGTTGTTCATGTCACACATTCCGTCGTGCACGTAAAAGATCCATTGGCAGTTGGAATTCAGTTGCTGCCCGGGCAAAATTTCCTTCATAGCACACTGAATGGCGTATTCCCGTCTTCAATTAGCCCGGGTTAGGTGCAGAAGCGTAGGACGTTAAACCCCATTTAATTCATTCCATTAAATTAATCCGTTGCTACTCATTTATGTTTATTTCTAGGTGCGAAAAAATAGAGATTTAGCTCCTTTAAAGGTCTATCATACATCTACTAGACGACGAGACAATCGTTAAATCACATTTTAAAGTAACTAAAGCCCCGTTTACATGACCAAATAATACACACATGTGCATATTTGCATATATGTATTAATTACTCACGTATGCTAAGCGTTCACATGTTATATAAGCATTCACAGTAAATATGTAATAAAGTGTTTAGATGCCATTTCCAGTATATTTGCATATATGCAATAGTTTTTTGGGTTAGTATTTGTGCAGATTGTGTCATATAAACGCTCAGCAATATTGCATATGTGTATATTTCTGAAAATGAGATATACACACATATGCAAATATTGCTGAGCGTTTATATGACACAATCTGCACATATACTTACCCTAAATACTTTTGCATACATAAAAATATACTTTTGCATCTGGTCAGGACCAGGTGCAAATTTGCACCTGCAGTATTTTTACACATGTATGCAAATGCGTTTACATGACGAAATCTGCATACATGAGTAAATTTGCATATATGCAAAATATTTGCACGTGTGCAAATTTCGTCATGTAAACGGGGCTTAAGTCTCTAACTCAATATCATCCAAAGTCTTCGACATTAAAAACAAGAATTATTTGTCAATTTAAATCAATATTGATGTTGTGATCTGAACGGGAAAAGATGGGCTTCTGATATCCAATATAAATAAGACAAAATAAACATTTTACCATTGGTAAACGAATCGTGTACCATAATGCGTTTCCGCGTCATATGTAACAAGGGACTCGAAGAACGAGGCTAGACGTGTCCCTCAAATCATGTCAAACGGTGACTGCATATTCCTATCTGCAGAGCATGCGCAATGAATACTTCCAGTTTAGACTGGAATAACCGCTAGAGATTGCCATTCAATTGAGACTTCTGGTGTATTCAAACTGATTTGATATAAGTGTAAAAACGTAAACGTTTGAATATGCGTTGCGGCCCATTTGTGTCAATTTCTATTAGCACGTGTGAGCTGTATCCTAAAGCATGACATTGAGTCCACAAGGAGTAGGGTCGCCTGTCAAACCACGTGGGTCTTATCTGGGTCCCTCGGTTTCCTCCCACTGCTAAAGAGCCCTATGGAAAAGCGACTTATTGAAGAATAACTAAAACCACACGTCTTGAAATGACCCAATTTGTGTCTAGTGGACGTTAAACCCCATTTATCTCTCTCCCAAATATTAGCGATTTAGCTCCTTTAACATAATATTATCTGTCATCTTATATTATAGTATGACATGCGGTTGGTGACCGTTATGTCTGGGTGAAATACTACCCTGTAATTCATAATGGCATATGTCAGTGTGTCATACACATACCAATTACCACCAAACTAACTACACATACGTCACGGTTGTCATGCTGAACACCTAGTCAATCTTATTATATAGGCCTACTGGTATTTCTTATAACAGAGAGAGAAAGAGAGAGGGGGGAGAGAGAAATGGGGTTTAACCTCCACTCAACACAACTAGGTCATTTTGGGACTAACATATGGTTTAATTTTATTTCAATAATTCGCTTGCGCGTAGGGGGCTTTAAAAGTGGGAGAGAAAGTGCCCAGAGAAAATCCAAAAGGTTGAGAAGGCGCCCCTATCGCCATGCCTCATACGCTCACATCGGGGCTCGAAACCACAGCCGCAAGCCAGAGGTAGCCGGCCAGCTAGAGGTCTAAGCGCGGGACTCTAGACCACTAGGCCATTCCAACACCCTCCTAACAATTCAAATACAAAAGTGTACTGTCTAGATTCAATATCCGTCGTATAACTGGTGCGGATCCAGAGGGTGAGGGGCAAAACTCCAACCTGCTCAGCTACACAAAAAAATGTTATTTCCTTACATTAATGAAATTAAATCACAATGTGATCCTCGGCAGTGGTGCGGGAGAGTAATAGTCGTTCGGATGGGGCGAAAAAAACGAGGTCCCGTGTACAAGTTTTGTGTGCACGTAACATTAATCTTTGACAACAGGAATTCATTTGCTGATCGGAAAATATTTTCTTCATAGCACCGTACATGGCGCATGCTGTCTTTATTAGCCTAGTTGGGTGAGTCAAGTAGGACGTTAAACCCCATTTCATTCATTCATATCTAAGTCTATGTTATATATATGTATTATTATTTGTATTTTAATCTATGTCTCAGTCTATGTAATATGTATTATTATTTGTATTTGAATTTATGTCTAAGTCTATGTAATATGTATTATTATTTGTATTTGAATTTATGTCTAAGTCTATGTAATATTATTTGGATTTGGATTTATGTCTAAGTCTATGTAATATGTATTATTATTTGTATTTGAATTTATGTCTAAGTCTATGAAAAATGTATTATTATTTGTATTTAAATTTATGTCTAAGTCTATCTAATATGTATTATTATTTGTATTTGAATTTATGTCTAAGTCTATGTAATAATGTATTATTATTTGTATTTGAATTTATGTCTAAGTGTATGTGTATGCATGCTGTCCTTAATGGACGTTTTGATGCAATAAACATCTATCTATCTATCTATTTTCCTACACTAATATTTATGACTAACTAGGGCTGTAACGACCACCTCTGGCTTGCGGTTGTGGTTTAGAGCCCCAGTGTGAGCGTATGTGGCATGGAGATAGGGGCGCCTTCTCCACCTCGTGGGTTTCCTCCGAGCACTCCGCCCCCCCCCCCTGCTAAAGACCCCTACGCGCAAGCAAATTATTGAAATAAAATTAAACCATATGTTAGTCCCGAAATCACCTGGTTGTGTTGAGTGGACGTTAAACTCTGTCTCTCTCTCTCTCTCACGCACACACACACACATTCTGCTATTAGGATCCGGCAGAACCGAATCTTTTATTCACACGAAAACAGAATATGTATTATCTTAGTGGGATGGACGTAGAACTAGGATTCACGGGAAAATAGAATGTACTTTGTCATATACCGGCAAGTAATTACCCTAGGCTTGACCAGGATGTCCTGCTGCCTGTTTCACAAAATAATGACTCCGATAAAATCAAAATTTGAGTAATTTGATTTGATAATATTAGATTTGTTTTAGTGCTGCCCGGCGAATCAAAATTGAAGTATCTACTAAAATATGGAATTTATTGGAATGTATGTAAAATTCATGGAACAGGGCCCAGTTCGTAAGTAAACGTCAACCATCTTTACCGGATGTCATAGAGGATTGGGTGGCCGAATAGTTATCACGTGCGTGTTGTATCATGAAGCCTGCCACTGGGTCAACTGGAGTGGTTTCGAATCCCCGGTTGTACGTGGCAAGGAGTAGGGTTACCTGTCCCACCTCGTGGGATTTTTCCGGGTCCTCCACCCCCCCCCCCCCACTGCTAAAGAACCCTTCTAAAGTTGTGTTGAGGAGTGGACGTTGAACCCCATTTCTCTCTCTCTCTCTCTCTCTCTCTCTCTCTCTCTGATGTCATTGTTGTTTGTTGTTGTCTTTTACAGTTAATTAACAATCAGCTCAATTTCGTAGCAGTACTCACATTCCACTCAGAACAGAGGACCTGACAAGGATCAGTATCTAGTCATTCGGATGGGATGAAAAGAATGTCCTAGGGAAACTAGGTCGGAAAATCCAGAGGAATTTCTCGGCCAACATGGAGAACGAAAATCGGTTAGCGAGCACAAGTTTTACTCACTGAGTATCATAGATAGGAAATGAAATGAAATGGGGTTTAACGTCCTACTGTTCTGCTCCTAACCTGGGCCAATGAAGACGGGCATACGGCATGCAGTGTACTATGAGGGAAATTTTGCCCAGACAGCTGCATTGTGGGCTACTCTTATATCGAATTCCAACTGTCAGGGGACCTTTTACGTGCACGCTAATGTCTCCACGAGACCTCGAGATTTCTGTCCCATACGGACCACTACACAGCTGTTCTTGTCAGACCCTCCGTCCTCCATCACTAAGAAGGGGAAACAAACTGTCAACTCGTTATCCAATCTCCCAAAAATCGTGTGCCAGGATGCTTTCGAGTGTCATTTGTAATGAAGCAACTTGATAAACGAAGCTAAACATCCCCGCGGGAGAATACTGTCGGTGTAGACTGAAATAATCAGACGCCAAAGACTGCCATTTAGAAACGATTTAATGCAAATCAGTTTATACACATTATTATATCTGTTGCGACCCGTTTGTGTCCATTTCTAGATGCTAAAGATTATAGATTTAGCTCCTTTAATTATAAAGTCGTTCACTCGTTCTATACGAGAAGTAATATTAACAACATATAACAGACAAATAGAAAGGTCTGTCATACATCTACCAGACAACGAGACAATCGTAAAATCACATGTTAAAGTAGCTAACTCTCTAACTTAATATTATCCACAGTTTTCGACATTGAAAACGTGATTTTTTTGTCAATTTAAATCAACATTGATGTTGTGATCTTAACGGGAAAAGATGGGCTTCTGATATCCAATATATATAAGACAAAATAAACACTTTACCATTGGTAAACGAATCGTGTACCATAATGCGTTTCAGCGTCATTTGTAACAAGGGACTCGAAGAACGAGGCTAGACGTATCCCACAAATCATGTCAAACGGTGACTGCATATTCCTATCTGCAGACCATACGCAATGAATACTTCCGGTGTAGACTTGAATAACCAGGCGCTAGAGATTGCCATTCAATTGAGATTTCTGGTGTATTCAAACTGATTTGATATAAGTGTAAAAACGTAAACGTTTGAATATGCGTTGCGACCCATTTGTGTCAATTTCTATTAGCACGTGCGTGTTGTATCCTAAAGCATGACATTGAGTCCACAAGGAGTAGGGTCGCCTGTCAAACCACGTGGGTGTTATCTGGGTCCCTCGGTTTCCTCCCACTGCTAAAGAGCCCTATGGGAAAGCGACTTATTGAAGTAAAACTAAAACCACACGTCTTGAAATGACCCAATTTGTGTCTAGTGGACGTAAAGCCCCATTTCTCTCTCTCTCCCAAATATTAGCGATTTAGCTTCTTAAACATAATATAATCTGCCATCTTATGGTATAGTGTGACATGCGGTTGGTGACCGTTATGTCTGGGTGAAATACTACACTGTAATTAATAATGGCATATGTCAGTGTGTCACACACATACCTATCACCGCCAAACTAACTACACATACGTCACGATGTGCCATGCTGAACACCAAGTCATCTAATTATATAGACCTACTGATATATCTTATAACAGATAGAGAAAGAGAGAGGGGGGGGAGAGAGAAATGGGGTTTAACGTCCACTCAACACAACTAGGTCATTTTGGGACTAACATATGGTTTAATTTTATTTCAATAATTCGCTTGCGCGTAGGGGGCTTTAAAAGTGGGAGGAAACCGGAGTGCCCAGAGAAAATCCACGAGGTTGAGAAGGCGCCCCTATCGCCATGCCTCATACGCTCACATCGGGGCTCGAAACCACAGCCGCAAGCCAGAGGTAGCCGGCCAGCTAGAGGTTTAAGCGCGGGACTCCAGACCACTAGGCCACCCCAACCCCCGCCTAACAATTCAAATACAAAAGTGTAGTGTCTAGATTCAATATCCTTCGTATAACTGGTGCGGATCCAGAGGGTGGGGGGCAAAACTCCACTCAGCTACATAAAAAATGTTATTGCCTTACATTGATAAAATTAAATCACAATGTGATCCTCGGCAGTGGTGCGGGAGAGTAATAGTCGTTCGGATGGGGCGAAAAAACGAGGTCCCGTGTATAAGTTCTGTGTGCACGTAACATTAATCTTTGACAACAGGGATTCATTTGCTGATCGGGAAATATTTTCTTCATAGCACCGTACATGGCGTATGCTGTCTTTATTAGCCTAGTTGGGTGAGTCAAGTAGGACGTTAAACCCCATTTCATTCATTCATATTTTCCTACACTAATAATATTTATGACTAACTGTCTGTCTGTTTAGGGTTGGTGGTTATACTAGGGCTGTAACGAGGCTGGGATTTGGATGAACAGGGGTAGCTGGGAACCGAGTGGGACATAGGCCTGGTGGCGATGGACTACCACTTCCGGTTTCGGAGGTATGTTACTTCGGCTAATGGCTATACCCGTGCTACGCGGAGAACGCTAGATCGGAGACGGTCCTGCACATTTTAGCACATATGACGTCATGTGGATTGTGAGTAAGGGCTAGGACCTGCAGATTTCATCAGGGTCCTGAGATGTAAAGAGGGCTAGCCCTAGCCCTAACCCTAACACTGGGCCAAGTCTAAGCCTTACCCTAACACACAATCCACATATGACGTCATAATATATGCAGTGGGCTACCGTCTCCGATCTGGCGTTCTAGCGTTCTCCGTGCTAAAGGCGACGGTGTAGAAAAATAATTTACGCATGCGCCGGGTTATTCACTAGAAGTGCATATTTGAGTTGATTGCCAATATTAAATTGACCTTCTCAATAGATTATCTTGACGTCATTAATGTAGATCAGAACTAGATAACTTCTTCTTAAATATTTACATAAACCAGATAAACGGAGCAGTGTAATTTTTTTTTAAATTTTAATCATACATTACATTATGCAAGAGGTAAATCTGCCTATTGTAGGTCTTTCTTCAGGCCTGAAATGTTATCTAAACTATTAATTAGACATTAATTATAGAATAAAATAATTTATTCTGTAATATATAGGTCCAAGAACAAAAGTTACAAATATAATATATAAAAAATATAGCTCCCATTCAGGCCCGTAGCCAGGGTGTGGCACGGGGGGGCAACTGCCCTCACAATACTGAGTCTTGCCCCCCCCCCCTCCCAATATCACAAGAAATTGGCCTTAACCGCAAAATTCATGCAGATGCCCATGCTAGTTGGCCCTCCCGAAAACATCTTTGCCCCCCCCCCCCCCTCCAAAAAAAAACAACTTCCTGGCTACGTGCCTGCTCCCATTTAATTGTTGTACTTGTTGTACGTTAGTAACGTACGTGTATTGCGTAGGGCCTATGTCCATCTTCATTATCCCGGGGGGTGCAGACAAGTGAGGTAGAAAGAGACAGAGGGTAGGAGAGAGAGGGAGAGAAAGAGACACAGAGAGAGCTTGCGGTAAGGGATCTTTAACAAAGGTGGAAAACCGGAGGTTGGTACATTGTCACGTTCGAGCGGGAAATGTAAACCACACTAGTTGACTCAAACGGAATTGAACCCTGATAATTATCACGATCAGTTTCATCATGGTGACTAAGGGATTTTATCGTGACCTGTCATACCACGTGTCAATGATGGAGGCAAGTCAGTGTGTGTGTGTGTGTTTGTGTGGAAGGGGGGGGGGGGCGTCTGAATTGACCAAAAAAAGGCCTAGGGACTACAAATTTTTGAAGATAGATTATCGAAGCTTTCTGTGTTATAGTCTAAACTTTGAATTACATTGAGTTAGAGACTTGCCTCCTTTAATATTGCAAGGAGTAGGGTTGCCTATCTAACCTCGTGGGTTTTCTCCGGGTCCTCCAGTTTCCTCTCACTGTTAAATGCCCCTGTGCTCGTGCGAATTATTGAAATAAAATTAAAAACCATATGTTAGTCCAGAAATGACCTAATTAAACCCAATTTCTCTCCTTCTCTCTCTCTCTCACAAATTTTAATAAAAGTACGAACCCAAGCCAGTCCCTTTAAAAACAGATAGTAAAACCCAGTCAATCGTGTCAATTGAGAAGCCTACTTCGTCGTGATTTGAGGGTGACCTTCATATGATTTACCCCCACCATGCCAGTTCCGTTGTTAAGAGATTAATTAACAACAAACGATGCAACAATGGATTAGTAAGGGTCTACCAGAGGAGAGAGAGAGAGAGAGAGAGAGAGAGAGAGAGGGGGGGGAGAGAGAGAAATGGGGTTTAACGTCCACTCAACACAACTAGGTCATTTCGGGACTAACATATGGTCTAATTTTAGTTCGATAATTCACTTACGCGTAGGGGTCTTTAGCAGTGGAAGGAGACCGGAGTGCCCGAAGGAAACCCACGAGGTTGAGAAAGCGCCCCTATCTCCACGCCACATACGCTCACAGTCACACCAGGGCTCGAAACCACAGCCGCAAGCCAGAGGTGGCCGGCCAGCTAGAGGTCGAAGCGCGGCACTCTAGACCACTAGGCCATCCCAGCCCCCTGTCTTTAAAAGATTAACTAAGCAGGGGTATAAACTCAGAGCATAAATCTAATCCAGTCGAAAATCTTGTTAAATCTAGTACCACACAGAAACCTAACGGGATTAGAAAGAGATTTTTTAATTTTTCTATAGCTATTTTATAAGTCATTTTGTGGAACCATTGCGGTGAAAAACATCTCAGAATAAAATCAAGTGGTCTGTAATTTTCCATAGAAATACAGCAGTTACCCGACGTCATGCACAAGATGATAACCTAGTAAATAAATTGTTCTATAAATCGAATCATTGCCCGTATATTATTATTTTATGATAGGGCATAATTAACCCTTGTCACGTCTCAGAACCACGAAGCTTGATTCACGAACAGACCTTATGACCTAAAGCCCAGACATTAGAATACTTGACCGTATATTATTATTTTATGATAGAGCATAATTAGTCCTTGTCAGGTACAAGTTTGAACTCGGAACTACGAAGCTTGACTCTAAAGCGCACATAACACCAAGATGATGCCTACATAACTGAAGAAGGTTGCATTATAAATGCAGAATTGGAAAATAAATTGGGGAAGATAATATTGTAAACCGCGTTAACCTCGAGAGACGTTCATTTTATGGTAAATGCACCCCTACACCCCAACCCCTTGGAGAGAGAGAGAGAGAGAGAGAGAGAGAGAGAGAAATGGGGTTTAACGTCCACTCGACACAAACTGGGTAATTTTATTTTAATAATTCGCCCGAAAGGAGTCTTTAACGGTGGGAGGGAACCGGACGACCCGGAAAACCCCACGAAGTTGGACAAGTGACCTTACTCCTTGCCACGTACAACCGGGAATTCGAAGTTGGACAAGTGACCCTACTCCTTGCCACGTACAACCGGGAATTCGAAACCACGGTAGTTGACTCAATGGCAGGCTTTATGATATAGCGCACAGCGCACAACGCACGTGTGCTAACTATTCGGTCACCCCCAACCTCCCCAATCCCCCAAACCCCTCTATATACACGCTCCTGCATGTAATTCAGGCCCGTACGTAATTGACAAATAACACTTATGCACACCTCTCTTATAGTGAAAAACGTCACTCAATGTTGTGATGATGCAATCACCCCTCTAGGCGGATATCTAATAGAAGGGAAGGAGAGTATGGAAGACCAAAAGGGAGGGGTATATAATATGATATGTTAACCTACGCCCGGGTGGTAAGACCCTATTTTAAGAATTAGACTCACACGCGTCATGCTTTAATGGTTGCTAAAAATGGGTATGCGACAGGGCTTTGTTATTGCATTGTGTGAATTATGCTCCACGAAACGGAACGATTTTATTTGAACCGAATGACGCGCGGCATGGAGATTTACACTCTATAATAAACTGTACGTGTATGGCAAGCTGGCACGCAGCCAAGTTGAGCGATCGTGTTGAATGTAGCGACCGGTCAATGAATACACTCACAACACAGTATTGCCACGTTCGGTCGTTCGTATAGTATCTTACACATTATTCTAATCAACATGGCATCCGAGATACCTGCTATAGACTCGCTCGTACAACAAGCCACCGCTGCGTTCAAGAAACAGTTTGGGGCGGAACCCCAGGTCGCTGCCCGTGCCCCAGGTAGAGTTAACTTGATCGGGGAGCACACCGATTATAACGATGGCTACGTCTTTCCTATGGTAAGTGTTTCTGTGTTTATTTTGACTATATATATATTGATGGCGATTTATTTTATTTTATGTGAATTCGGTATCGATCTGCCCAATATTTAGGCCTACTTTACAGTCAATTTACTTTAGTTTATAAAAGAGGGGTTGTGTTTTATATTCAAAACTGGTTTAAGATAATTTTAGATTTTAAAAATGTTTAAACAAAAAAAAATCGTATGACGTAATGTATGTCGTGTAAATTGACATTAGGTGTCTATAAACTCATAAAATACTTTGTTATAATAAGTGTCACCATGGGACTGTTTATTCTTCTCCCATCCCCCTCCCCCCCCCCCCCCGACCCCACCTCCATGTCGAAGGGTTAAATAAGTAACAATTCAATTAATAAATGATGCAATGAATGACCTTCAATTCCACCTGTGTAATACGACACCAAAACGGATATAAGCTATGTATATGAATCATCTTTCGATAATACATGTACATTTATTTTAATGAGATGAAATACGTAACTCGTCGAGGACAATGAACGTCACTGACATGTGTTTATTATTACACATAACCTTTAACCTTTAACAACGATTTGTGAATGACGGGGATTGACGAGACCTAAAAAAAAATAGTATGCGTCGAGACGTTTGATTGGCTCGGTCGTTACACACACTCAATTGTGATTGGCTAGATTGTTTTATTTATATCTAGTTTGTTGTTTCCGTCATCCAGACGTGAATAAACTTTAAAATATCAAATAAGATTGAGAGACAGTGAGAGAGTGAGAGAGAGATAGACAGAGAGTGTGTGTGAGAGAGACACAGAGAGAGAGAGAAATGGGGTTTAACGTCCATTCGACAGAAACTAGGTCATTTCGGGACTAACATGGTTCAATGTTATTTCAATTTTTCGCTTGCTCGTAGGGGTCTTTAGCAGTGGGAGAAAACCGGAGAACCCGGAGAAAACCCACGATGCTGGCAACTAAGATTGTGAGACATCTTGACCTTTCAATATCAATGGTATTTTAATCACAGGAATAGCCTAAGTCTAATTTCATTTAATACGATATACACAAATATTCTGTAACTATATCATGACAAGGACGGAGCTAGTGCAGGAGGGGGCGGGGGTACCTGGCGAACGCCCCCCCCCTCCCAGCATCTGGATTTCTGTCATAAATAAGGCCCATTTATACTTAATTATTTTAGAAACCTAGTCTTGTCTCAAGCTCAAATCACTGAAAAAAATCGAGCTTCGAAATTTTCGGGGGGAGCATCCCCCCTCCCGTTGTGGGCTCCCCCACTCCATCCGTGATCTCTGACCCCCCCCCCCCAACCTTTGCATGATAAAGACAGCTGTGAATAATAAAATAATAAATTCCTGATGTAATGTGTTGAATATTGAATATGTATATTTATCACACATCTGTCATTGTTGATTAATTTTTTTAATTATATTGAGAGCGATATTGATCAACATAGGCCGGTCTTATTGGTTCTTGTTGTTAGTTATTGGAGGGGCGCCTTCTCAACCTCGTGGGTTTCCTCCGGGCACTCCGGTTTCCTCCCACTGCTAAAGACCCTGCGCGCGAGCAAATTATTGAGAAACCACACGTTAGTCCCAAAATGACCAAGTTTGTGTCGAGAGGACGTTAACCCCATTTCTCTCTCGAGTAGTCTCGTATCGTTTCCTTGGGTCCTCGGGTTTCCTCCCACTGCGGAACAATCCTACGCGCAAGCCAATTATCGAAATAAAATTGAACGGTATGTTAGTGTCCCAAAATGACCTGGTTCGTGTCTAGTGAAACCTCTCTCTCCTCTCTCTCTCTCTCTCTCTCTCTCTCTCTCTCTCCACACACGCAACAACAGAAAGTAATCAAACCATTATTACACTTGTATAGAATCTACTGGAGTAGAGACGGAAGTTTACAGAAGCAATGTTTATTATAAACCCATATAACTAAAATCTGTACTTACTTAAATATTTACAGCTTATTGTGCCAGAAAATGGGGGTTGGGATAGCCTAGTGGTCTAGAGTACCGCGCTTCGACCTCTAGCTGGCCGGTCACCTCTGGCTTGCGGCTGTGGTTTCGAGCCCTGGTGTGAGCGAATGTGGCATTGAGATAGGGGCGCCTTCTCAACCTCGTGGGTTTTCTTCTGGGCACTCCGGGTTTTCCCCATTGCTAAAGACCCCTACGAGCAAGCGAATTATTGAAATAAAACTAAACCATATGTTTGTACCGAAAAGACCTAGTTAGTGGAATTAAAGCTGAACTCCGGTTACAAAAATACCCAAAAATTTAAATAAAAAAAAAGTTAACGCCCCCATGCCGCCATACTTGTTGCCAACTTGTGAAACAACGATGGTGGATATCAGGTGTAGACATCAGCTGATGATCAACTCTCTAGATCATCGGATGACCGTGATTTGAATGGATTTGATCGCCCTCGGGATTTAAAAATGTAAAGATACAAAGGATAACAGTAGACTGGATAACCTGCTCTAATACGTCAGAATCGCTCCTACGTCACTCCTTTTCTGACTTGCATGCAGTGACGTAGGTACCAGCCTGACGTCATTTAGAGCAGGTTATCCAGTCTATGGATAACAGATGCTTGGTCTCTGTTATCAAGTACCGTTTGTACCAAAACAACAAAACCTACGGTATATCTTTGAACAGTCATAACGTCACTCAGAATAAAGTCATTTGAATGAAATTTTCAATATATTCATTTGCATTATCTATTTTTGAGCTATTAAAGCAAGGACAGTCAGCCCTTTATTTAAATCTTACATCTTTAAAGTTTGAATAATTACGGCAAGTCATCTCGCTCAACTGACACTTTGATTAAAGGTCGTACTGATCTGAGAAAGTATGGTCTCTACGTTGGCTTCACGTTTCATATGAACTATTATTTAGACATTTTTAAAATCTCAACTATCTTGAAGACGTTTATTAACATGGCAACTATTATGTAGACATTATGAAAGTCATTTCAACTGACACTTTGATTAAAGGTCGTACTGATCTGAGAAAGTGTGGTTTTGAGACTACAGGTACGACAAAACCACTTGGTCATTGTGTGTTTAAACTCGACGTTTCAAAGATGGTGGCAAGCTGTTATATTATACTCCCCATGCTTTGCTTAAAAAACCGGTCTGATTTAGCACCGCACTGAGACAAATGGGGGTTGGAAAGAGATTTTTGATATTTCGATAGCTTTTTTGTTTAGGTCATTTTGTTGAACTCTTGCGGTGAAAAACACCACAGAATAAAATCGTGTGGGCTGTACTTTTCCACAGAAAGAGAGAAATGGGGTTTAACGTCCACTCGTCAAAAAATAGGTTATTTTGGACTAACATGGTTCAATTTTATTTCAATAATTCGCTTGCGTGTGGTGGTCTTAGCAGTGGAAGGAAATCGAAGGACCCGGCGAAAATCTTCGATATAAGACAGGCGACCCTTCTCCTTTTCTCGTACAACCGGGGAATCGAAACCACGCCAGCTGACTCAATGACAGACCTGATGATACAGCGTACACGCGCTAACCATTCGACCATCCAGTCCCTCCTTTTTAATAGATATACAGCTGTTACAAGATGATAAACTAGCAACTAAATTGTTTCACGAATCAAACCATTGACAGTATATTAATATATTAATATATGATCAATGATTCAGCATATTTCATTATAGAGCAATATTTATTTATGATGTATTATGTATAGGATATTAACCTATCCGAGGTTGATATATTATATAACCCGCAGGCCCAGCTCAAGGGTTCTATAACATATCAACGGAGGGAAAATAGGTTTATATCTGACATATACAACGCCAACCCTTCAATTAAATGGACTCTTCCATTAATGTTCAACAATGATTGGATAACGGCTGGGTAGTTTCCGTCAAATAACGAACATTACCGAATTAATCACGTGCAATTACGAGATGGTATTTTTGTAAACACATCGCCATTTTGAGGAATTGAATTTCATGCAAAAACAAAATGGATAGTAATACGAAGTCACACGAATAATCAATCCCTTTTAGCCAACATTCCGACGATGGAATTGGCGTGAATGCAACTTTCAAGTCTAGGAGTGTGTGGACGGAAAGAAGATTCTGAAAGATATGGATAACCGATTTAAATATGTTGATAAGTACGTCGTCTACTTCTGTCTTGAATGTTTCAAACTGTTCAATGATAATTTTTAATTGTCAAAATAATAAAAATTTATTTCTGTGTTTTTTGTATTATTTCCATCATCAGTGGTTGATATGAGTCGAATACATCGACCTGAGATGACGTCATTAGCAGTTGATATGAACAGAATATCAACCTATGATGACGTCATGACAGGTTGTTATGAGATATAACTGCTATGAATACTACCGCCAGTTGTATATTTCATACATATACATCTGGGGCCGGTTGCTCAAAGCTCTGTTATCTTTTAACGATCCGTTAACTTTAACGGACATATCTTGGTAACGTGTTGTTTGTTAAATTTCCATTAAATTTACTACAGAAAACAATATAGAATACTTTATTTTTTATGTTAGAATAAATCTGTAGTAAAAATTTGCACCACAGAATGTTCGGGGCCTTTATTTCCAGCAACATTCTTTCTCTCCGTTAAGTTAACGGATCGTTATAAGATAACAGAGCTTTGAGCAACCGGCCCCAGGACACTGGACGTCATTTAAATAAATATTATTATTTTATGGCCACAGAGATAACAACACAGTATAAATTTCTCAATACTTAAATATATATCAGATTCGTCAGTTCGCGAAAAACTCGACGATGTATTTCATAAAAAGTAAACATCACCAAGCAATGACTGCAATCAATACAATCGTTATTTCTATATTAACAGCGTTGCCATTGGTAACAATACCACTGTTATATTTATATTACTACCATCGTTATTTCTATAGTTACAGGCGTTACCAGTGGTAACAATTAAAATTTGACAGGTAACAATTAATACCACCGTTATTTCTTTATTTACAGGCGTTGCCATTGGTAATAATTGATACCATATCTATATTTACAGGCGTTGCCTTAAGTAACAATACCACCGTTATTATTAAATTTACAGGCGTTGTCATGGGTAACAAATAATACAACCGTTATTTCTATATAAACAGGCGTTGCTACTGGTAACAATTGATACCATCGTTATTTCTATATTTACAGGCGTTGCCCCTGGTAACAGTTGTTATTGGGCGAAAAATTGAGGGGAATGTTTGTCGTGTGTCCACCTTGGAACAGTCTGCCAATGGATCATGCGCGGTCGAGTTCCAGGTACCTTCAGCAGATTCGCCTCTCAAACCCGGTGCACCAAAGTGGGCAAATTACGTCAAAGGAGTTGTTGCCAAATTTATAGGTAAGTAAGACAAACAGACATTCTTGATTATATGTATACACCACGATAGAGGAGATGATGTCTGGCCACTTATTGAGTTTTAATGTTTGATGTTTTTTTAAAATATGTCTATAAGAAGGTTTTCCCCCGCTTTAACTAGTACATGGTGAACAGTCCATATGCTGATTACACTATTTTGCCAGATTACACTATTTTGCCTATACATTTTTTTAGGATTTCGAATTTTGTCTAATGGTTTGGATTGTTCGTACTTGGGTTTTATTTTATTTATATCTTATCAAGCCCTTCACGTAATACTCTGTATATTTCGGAATAAATTTCGATTTGGTACAAGCCTAGCTTGTGTGCCTATCAGATTCCTTGGTCGTCGTGAAAACCACGTCTCACACTTTCCCAGCTCAGTGCAAGAACTTTATCGTTGTAAGTGAGAGGGATATTCGGTCTCTCGTCCGATCAGGCAGGTTTCCTCCGAGTTCTTCGGTTTCTTCCTGCAGTAATGATCGAAATCATTCGCACGATCTGTGCCAAGGGCCAAATTGAAAACAGGCCTCAGGCCTAATTTGCTACCCTTGTAAAATGACGAGATTATTATTATTATTATTATTATTAAGCTAAATATTCTACCTATGATAATCGAGTTGCAAAATTCAAGGTCCGTTCAATGTCAAGGTTTCCGTCGAAGTGGCGATATCAAAACCTCTGATTGGACGCTACTGTAAACGTGTCTGTAGATAACATAACTATAAGCTCGGGAATTGTGAAGTAATCCGGGAACGTCCAGATGTTGTGAGACTCTCATAGCCCGTTCAGACGCTCAAGTTGAACTAGCTTTAAAACCCAGCGTTCGTTAAACCAGTTTAACTTAAGCGTCTGAACGCACATGTGGTGCAAAAAAACCAGTTTAAAAAACCCCAGCTCGCGACCTGTCTTCGTGAAGAATAGTTGAACTGGTTCGGCTTATAGTACGTGTGAACGCATCACGATGCTGTCTTAAAAGCCCCGGCGATTATGAACTGGTTTCAAAATAAGCGTCTGAACGGCATATCAGCCGTAGCGTCGGAAAAATGGTATACACCGTGCATTTCGTGCTGCATCAACAACAGTCGTTTTTTCCATTGTATGCGGTATTTGGGTATAATTTCAATTTGTTTCACTTTTTTGTTGCTTAGAAATGTGGAATTTGGCCACAAGAGACAGACTCAGTAATGTTTCATCAACTGTTTTTTTTAATCTAAACAAATTTTAGTCATTCATACTTTTAGTGTGTAGACTTTCTTTAGGACATTTGTATAGTTCACTAGAACTTGTATTGAGCAGGCATTCATGTTTTTAGTGTGTATACTTTTTTTTAGACGACATTAGTAGTTTACTAGAACTTGTATTGAGCAGTCATTCATGTTTTTAGTGTGTATAATTTTTTAGACGACATTAGTAGTTCTCTAGAACTTGTATTGAGCAGCAACTGAAATGGCAATTCATGATTTACCTCTTGATAAAATGGCAATTCATTATTTACCTCTTGATAAAATCTCAGTGTAAACATTTACGTATCGATAAATCTAGAGCAAATTCGATACCCACACGGACGGTAAGGTGGGGGCGGGATTAAACCATAACGTCTGACATTGATTCAGGTGAAATGGTTTATATCCCACGCTTGTACATGATAATGGCTACCTCTGGCTTGCGGCTGTGGTTTCGAGCCCTAGTGTGAGCGTATGTGGCATAGAGATAGGGGCGCCTTCTCAACCTCGTGGTTTTCCTCCGGGCACACCGGTTTCCTCCAACTGCAAAAGACCCCTACGCACAAGCGAATTATAGAAATAAAAAATTTAAAATCTCACATTAGTCCCAAAATAACCTAGATTGTGTCGAGTGGACGTTAAACCCCACCTCTCTCGCTCGCTCTCTCTGTCTCTCTCTCTCTGTGTCTCTCTCTGTCTCTCTGTCTCTCTCTCTCTCTCTATCTCTCTCTACGTGATAAGTGTAGGGTCGTCCGGTGTTATCCGGTTTTCTCTCACAGCTAGGGACCATCATGCACATGTGATTTATTGAAACGAATTGTACCATATTGCAATGGTAGTCCCCTACTGAACAAGTTTGTAACGAATGAACATTAACAACCTACCACCCCCATCTCTGTCTCTCGCTCGCTCGCTCTCTCCTCCCTCTATCCTACCCCTCTCTCGCTCTCTCTCTCTCTCTCCCATTTCTAAAGAGTAAGCGCAAGCTCTTTCTCTCTCTCCTCTCTCTCCTCCCTCTCTCCTCTCTTCTATTTCTCTCTCACGCTCTCTCTCTCATTTCTAAAGACTAAGCGCAAGCTCTCTCCCTCTCTCTCCTCCCTCTATCTCTCTTTCTCTCTCTCTCTCTCTCTCTCTCTCTCCCATTTCTAAAGACTAAGCGCAAGCTCTTTCTCTCTCTCCTCTCTCTCCTCCCTCTCTCCCTCTCTCCCTCTCTCTCTCCTCCCTCTCTCCTCTCTTCTATTTCTCTCTCACGCTCTCTCTCTCCCATTTCTAAAGACTAAGCGCAAGCTCTCTCCCTCTCTCTCTCTCTCTCCTCCCTCTCTCTCCTCTCTCTCTCTATCTCCTCTCTCTCTCCTCTCTCTCTCTCTCTCTCTCTCTCTCTCTCGTGTACAAATTAAAGATGAAACCCCCCACTTGTTTATCTTGTTAGTTTCCTACTAAAACGTCGTCGGTTTAACCGCCATTTTTCCTCCAAGACGTAAATGTCTCATTATACGGCTGCTCTTTCCCTTTATGTTATGTTTAAATTGTTCATGGAATTTCTTATGGCTTCTCTTTGACAATTATTTGACAGAGTTTCTAATTATATTTAGGATCCTATTACAAGTAGTCGATCAGTGTCAAATATCGATTTTCAAATTGACCGATTTCATTTTTATCTGCTCAAGGTTTTTTGAATTTATTTGTTTTGTTTCTTATTTTTCTATATTTTTTTTAATGATTCAAGAATATAACGAAGGATAAATCCTTGATTTTATATATAAAAAGGCCAATTTGTTAATATACCCATTGAAGTCAGGACAATTTGGTCCATCCAACCCCCCAATCCTCGTTAGGGGTGCAGCACGGAAGGCTTGTGACAATGACAGCTGTCTAGTCGTTCGGTTGGACGAAAAACCGAAAAACCGTGGTACTGACTACTGTGTATACATTGGCATGCACGTAAGATCACTTGGCAGTTGGAATTCGGCATAAGAGTGGGTCATAGTGCCGCTCCCCGGGCAAAATGTCCCTCATAGCAATATCACAGTACGGCGTATGCCCGTCTCTTTAGCCCAGTTGAAACATAACAGTAGGCCTGTTGTCTTCATCCGCCTGGTTGATAGAAAAAAATAAGACGTTAAACCCTATTAGGGGACCCCGCGGGGTTATGGCAAAAAGGGAGAACAAAATCAAATTCCAGATGATAGATTCCGTATGTGATCAGATATTATGTAATTATGCCTGTATTACAGACCGTTTAATTCTTTGTTACGCATGCGTGCCATTCAAACGGATATGAAATAATATTTTGGTAGCGTTAGGAGTCCTTGCGATTCTAGTCAGGCCCCGGGTCCCAGGTCCCAGGCCCCAGGCCCCGCTCCGGTTAAGCTAAGCTATGTTAAATACCGCCCTTTTATTAAAAACAGAACAGTAAAGATACATTATGCAAGAGCTAAATCTGATTATTGCAAGTCTTAATTTAGGCTTCAGATGTTATTGAAATTAGGGGATCACGGTGGCTAAGTGGATAAGGCACTGGTTCGCTAGCCTGGAGGTTGAGTGTTCGATCCCTGCATTGGCCGAGAAAGTTCATCTCGATTTTCCGGCGTGATTTCCCCTTGTCAGTGATGCAGAAGGAGGGCCTGACAAGGACAGCTGCCTAGTCGTTCGGATGGGACGAAAAACCGAGGTCCCGTGTACAAATTGGAGTGCACGTAAAAGATCCCTTGGCAGTTGGAATTCGATATAAGAGTAGGCCGTAGCGCCGCTGCCCGGGCAAAATTTCCCTCATTGCACACTGTGGCGTATGCCCGTCTTCAATTAGCCCAGGTACGGTGCTTAAGCGTAGGACGTTAAACCCCATTTCATTCATTCATTCATTATTGAAATTAGAAATGAGATCTTTATTTAAACAACAAGCCCGAAATCAACCCTGTAGACCCCCGGATGGCTCGGCTTGATCTTGGATTTAAATAAGATTTCACTAAATCAAATATGGCGCATAGTTGTGAGATTATTGACTGTTATGTTACGTCATCAGTTAGATCGTGGATGTGCTCAGCGACCCCGCTTTTGAGTGATTCCGCATGCAATTGAAAACTTTACTTGATAAACTAGATTGAGAAGACACATTTCCCTACCATTTCTAGTCAAATATTACAACGATAAAAACTATGTTCAGAATAAACTAAATTGACTGAAATTTTCAATATATTCTCCTTGCATTATCTACTTGTGAACTGTCATAGCAAGAATGGCCAACTCTCTATAAAAATCTCCCATAATGTATCTTTAATTTTATTATATTGACGTCATGGGTCTGTTGAATACGTCTGTGATATTCTAGCCACGAGGAATGTATTGGAATATATTTTTAGAAACAAACCGACCAAAGAGAAATATAACACTCACTAAAATATCCCAACAGAATAGCATCATTTTAAAAGATGAAAATAAATATTTATTTAGCTCATCTCACGTTAAATGAATACCACTTTCAGGTACTGACTCTATATACTTTTCCATTTCGCATAAAATTTCGCTAATTCCACGAATAAGTTCTTTTATATATATAAATATTTTAATTGAAGTATTACGTTAGTTTTTTTTACGATTGGCTACTATTGGGTAAATCGTCCTGGCGCTTCCGTATGTAATGTCATCGTGACATTTATCGTACCTGACATCAAAGGGTAATCCCAGCTTTTCGTTTGAGATTGCGTTATTTTCCAGTCGATGGAATTAGAATTAAACTAGTAATTATGCCCCCTGATTTCATTTAATCTTGTTCGTCTTTTTATATGACAAGGAGTAGGGTCGCCTGCCCAACCTCGTTGGTTTTCTCCGAGTCCTCCGGTTTCCTCCCACTGCTAAAAAACCTCTACGTGCAAGCGAATTGTTGAATTAAAATTAAACCATTAGTCTCGAAATGACCTAATTTGTGTCGAGTAAATGTTAAACCCCATTGCCACCTCTCTCTGGTCTCTTAATAGCCCCCCCCCCCCACACACACACACACACACTCTCTCCTCTCTCCCATATTTGTTTTTCTTCGGGTTTTTTTGTTTTGTTTGGGTTTTTGGGGTTTTTTTTTGTTAATTGGGTGGGGGGCATGGAATGAGGCATGTTGACTACAAACGAATAGGACCAGGCTTCAACGATAAATCACATCTTTTCAGCTCTAATTATGGGGTTGACCCCTTTGCCATCACCCCCCCCCCCCCCGCCCAGCCCCCAATCCGTTAAAAGAAAAATAGTTTATAGATTGATAGCTTGATATGGTAGTTCAGTGTATCTTGTCCGCTGGTCTGTCTTCGGCATAGTGACCCAGCACTTATCATTAAGGTCTTCACCACAAAAAGGATTTCTATCTGTGGCATTATGACCCAGGACTTCTCAATATGGGGTCGGTTGCTCAAAGCTCCGTTATCTTTTAACGATCCGTTAACTTAAACGGAGAGAAAGATTGTTGCTGGAAATAAAGGCCCAGAACATTCTGTGATGCAAACTTTACCTACAGATTTAAGCGGGGGACAGACGAGCGTATTTTTTCGCCCGATCGCGGCGATTTTTAAAATCGCTCGAAAAATACGCCCGTGTGCCCGTTTAGAGCGACGACGATTCTGTACGCCGAACCATTTGCCCGATCAATCGCGCGCATCTAGCATGTTAGATATTTACGGCCGAATATTTTACGCCGGCGATCAAATTCGCTCGTCTGCCCGTATCCAGCGTATATTGTCGGGCGATTCCTTTATATAAACTAATCATCAACGTCGTTGATATCACATGATCTCAAAATGGCTACCTTCACTCCTGAATCGTGGAGTCTCATAAAAGAAGAAGAATTTGTTACTCTTTGGTGTAAAAGGCCTTGTCTTTTTGACATCAAAATGCCTGAATAAAGGGATCGCTTCGCTAAAGACCGTGCCATGACAGAAATAGCTGGAAAATCGCTATGACTGGTAAAAAACGTACGAGGGGGTGGGGAAAGGGCTTGGAAATATTGAAAACTTGTAGAAGTTTGATACCGTACGCTCTTGAGAAAATTGCTACTTGTGCCCGTTCGTTATCGACCGTAAAAAATCGCTGGTGTATTTCAAACGCCGCGATCGGGCGTAAAAATACGCTCGTCTGTCCATACCTTTATGCTAATATAAAAAATAAAGTATTCTATAGTGTTTACTGTAGTAAATTTAACTCAAACAACAAGTTACCAAGATACGTGTATGTCCGTTAGAGTTTGACGGATCGTTAAAATAACTTAGTTTTGAACAACCGGCCCATGGTCTTTACCCCCAAATTATATCGAGCGCCGTTATTGTATGAGTCTGAGTATATAGAATTCGGGTATCATTGTTTTTCATAAAGTATACACAACCCAAATAGTAACAAGGTGATTTGCGACGGGTATTATTGTTTTTATAAAGTATGTATATATATAACCCAAATAGCAGCAAGGTGATGAATGACGTCAGGTAAACAGATATACTTGCCATTTCTGATTCTAGAGATTTGCCAAATTATTTTCACCTGGCTTGGATTCCTGCAAGATGAGTCTCTTATGCCACAACATTGAGCTGTGGAATTCAAGGTTTTTGTCTAAGATTACGTAATACTGCCCTACATTGTTTAAAGACAATGGCATTTTAAACGGAATGCAATGGAGTTTAACGTCCATTCGACGCAAACTAGGTCATTTTGGGACTAAGGAAGGCAATGAAGTTTAACGTCCACTCGACGCAAACTAGGTAATTTCGGGACTAACGTATCGTTTTTAATTTTATTTCATTAATTAGCTTTATTATTATGGGCCTTTAGCAGTGGGAGGAAACCGGAGGACCCGGATAAAACCCACGAGGTTGGACAGGTGACCCTACTTCTTGTCACGTACGACTGGGGATTCAAAACCACACCAGTTGACTCAATGACCGGCTCTATAATTTTGGCTATCATTTTTAATGAACATGGGTTGGGTCTTACTATTCTGTGCCGACTGGGTTTATGCAAACGTGTATACGCCATACAGTGTGCTAGGAGGGACATTTTGCCCATGCAGGTATCGTGTTCGCGTGTTCTTCCATCAGCCAAGGGATCTTTTACGTACAGCGTGAACATGAACCTGGCATTTCGACCTCCTTCCAGAGAAGAAACCAGGCTGGACAATCCCGATACTCTTCCTTTGCCAACAAGGGGATCTAACCCAAAACTAGCGCTTTCCGCAAGAACCTTGCGGATGTTTCAAGTCCTGTACGGCGCCTGAAAGATGACAAGCAAGCGTTGCTTAGTTGTTCAGATGCGTACCAATAGGCCTAGACACGTGAAACAAAGTATGCCAACCGTTTACGGATGTAATTCAGAGGATGTAAACGGAGACCAAATGGAGGTATTTTTTGAGAGAGAGAGAGTGAGAGAGAGAGAGGGAGAGAGAGAGAGAGAAATGTGGTTTAACGTCCACGTCCACTCGACACAAACTGGGTCATTTTGGGACTAACTTATGGTTATTTCAATAATTCGCTTGCGCTTAGGGGTCTTAGCAGTTGGAGGAAACCGGAGTGCCCGGAGGCCGGAGGAAACTCACGAGGTTGAGAAGGCACCCCTATCTCCATGTCACATACGCTCACACTAGGGCTCGAAACCACAGCCGCGAGCCAGACGTGACCGGCCAGCTAGAGGTCGAAGCGCGGCACTCTAGACCACTAGGCCATCCCCTCCCCCCTCGCACAATGAGTATCATGGCTACTCTCGGCGTTTAATTTAAATTGAGCTAAATCTCGAGGATTAGATTCCATCTACTCCTACATAAATATCCCAGCTTAACCGATCACGTGGTTAGAATCAATTCGAATTAAGGATTATTAAGGAATAAGCCCTGGTGCCTTAAAAGGACAATAACACTCTTGCTGGCTTGACAGGTCCAGAAAAAAATAGCCTTATTCTAACTACTAGATGTTTAAGTGTACTATTTTACTTGTCCAGAGGGTTCGAAAACATTTAAAAAGGTTTACGTAAAGGTTTTCAAACCATGTAGTTGATTTTTCTAATTTTTAAATTCGGTGTGTTGAGATGAAATTTTTATCATCAATAATTGGAATATTGTAAAATAGTACAATTTGTTGACCAGCATAATGATTGGTACATATTATTCAGTTACAACAAGAGTGTTATTGGTGCCTTAAAGCTGTAGAGCTTCCATGAATTTCAAATGGCCTTGGAGCAGATGGTTATTGCATTAGTGCGTGCGTGTCATGTCGCCCTACGATGTATAATTTATTTTCCATTAGAAATTGTTTATGCCAGAATCTTCTTGAAACCAGTTTAGTATTTAGATCTTGTCACGCTTTTTTTTTAAATCCAAATTTTAGTAATTTGATTGGATAATATGACATTGATTTTAGTGCTTAGCCAATCAAAATTAAAGTATCTATTAAAATTTCAATTTTATCTGTAGCTAAGATTTCGAGAATCGGGGCCCCAAGTTACAATCTGGTTGAAACACACGTCTTATGGCATAAAGCCTGTCATTGAGTCAACTGGCGTGGTTTCGAATCCCCGGATGTACGTGATAAGGAATAGGGTCGCCTGTCCAACCCCGTGGGTTTTCTTCGGGTCCTCTGTGTTCCTCTAAATGCTAAAGACCCCTACGCGCAAGCGAATTATTGAAACAAAATTAAAACCATATGTTAGTCCCGAAATAACCTAGTTTATGTCAAGTTGACGTTAAACCACCTTTCTCTTTCTCTCCCTCTCCCCCCCCTCTCTCTCTCTCTCTTCTCTCTCTCTTTACTGCACAAGAATCTGGAATAGTTGTCATATAACCCGTGTTCATGATGATGTTTCGGATTGACCAATGAAACAGTTTGTTACGGTGAATTTTTTGGCATGAGGTGCTCAGAACTGTGGGTAGCCCACTATAAACATCAACACTGATTGATTAAATAAATGTCTGTCTTCATAAGGTCAAAAGCCACTCGTGTGATCTCTGACACGACCTTTCACTACAGCCGGTCAGGTTTTCATGCAGTAGAGGTCATCGAAAGTATAAAAAACGAAACGAAATATATATATATATCTGTATTTTAATCAGATTGGCAGGGTTAGGGAGGACTTTTAAGATAATGTAGACATGGCCTGCTCAATAAATTAAGTCACATTTTTTTAAAAAGTTATCTTTGACACAAACAGTTCTTGCTATCGAGGCAACATGCGTCAAAGCACTCTATATCTTTCATCAAATTGAACGATCTTTTTTTTCTTTTTCTTTTTTTTTTTATCTTTGACAGATACAGTTCTTGCTCTGGGGGCAACATGTGACAAAGTACTCTATATCTTTCATCAAATTAAGCGATCATTTAGGTGCAGATAACTTATTGACCTAAGCTGCTCTGATGTTATATATTGATTTTTAACTTCTGTTAAGTCACGGACTGGCTATGATCTAATTAAACATGTAATAAATACAATTATGGCCTTTACAAACTTCGTATGATCTCTGTACAAGCTTCGCACTTGTCAGTAATCATACCATGACGTGATAAGAACTCAATTCCATATACATGATGATCACGAGTCTTATCTATTGTCGACTCCTGTATAGAGACGAGCGGGGAGGCAAGGGAGGCCTGTACGAGTGCATCGACTCGCCAGAGTTCAGCCGCTGCCTTGACAGAGGGCCGGAATGATGGATTTGATATAGCCTTGTCCCTCCCTGATGTGTTTCTGTCGTAGTTCCTGTATATAAGTTTAAGTTGTTGTATTGTTGATGTATTTATGTATCTGCGTGATATTCTGAATTTACTAAACTGATCTCTGTTATCAAAGTGTTACGGAGAGAGAGGGGATGAGAGAGTGAAAAAGAGAGGGGGAGAGGGGGACAGTGGGAGAGAGAGAGGTGGGTGAGAGAGTGAGAGAGTGAGATAATGATAGATAGAGGGAGAGAGATAGAGGAGAGTGATAGAGATAGAGGGAAGGGATAGAAAGAGTAATATATAGACTGATATTTTTTTTGTATGACTAAAACCCTATCTGGTTGTATCGCTCAAAGTTACGGATGACCTCAAAGTTGATTTAAACAATATTTTATTTTTTGTCTTTGACAGGCACAGTTCCTGCTTTCGAGGCAACGATCGTCACATCTGTGCCACTTGGTGGTGGAGTTTCTAGTTCTGCATCCCTGGAGGTCGCCACCTACACATTCCTAGAAAACCTGGCTGGTGGAACAGATCCTAACATCAAGCCTTCACAGAAAGCAGTTGCTTGTCAGATGGCGGAACATGAGTTTGCTGGGATGCCTTGTGGGATCATGGATCAGTATATAGCAGTGATGGGCAAAAAGGGACACGCCCTTCTTATTGACTGCAGGTGTGTATATCCTATGTTACTTCCGGGGTATGGGCTAACACTTGCCATTTAGATCGCAATGCATGTCGCCATGTTGGTGGCTTTCTCCCTGTGTTGGCCGAGAAACACTCCTCTGACTCTCTCCTCTATTCCCCCTCTCCCTCTCCGTCTCTCTCTCTTACTTTTTATTTACCTCTCTCTCCCTCCCTCTCTCTCCCTGACTATCTTTCTCCCGCTCTCTCTGTCCCTCTCTCTGTGACTCTATCTCTCTCCCTCCCTTTCTCTCTGACTCTCTATCTCTCTCTCTCTCTCCCTCTCTCTGACTCTGACTCTCTATCTCTCGCCCCCTCTCTCTCTCTCTCTCGTTTCTCTCTCTCTCTCTCTCTCTCTCTCTCTCTCACTCTCAATGGAATCCAATTCCATTAGTACAATAAGTATAATAACCCCTGCAGTCTCCAGACTTTCCATATAACTATATTATATCCTAATCTGGCTAGATATCGCGATGCTGTAGTTGATGTTACGTGTGCTATTACTGTTTAGTGGAATCCATTAGTTTATAGTATAACCACATTATGTGAACCTACTATACAGTAATTTAATTTTAGTAGAGCAAACTTAGGGTGAATAAAGTAGGACGATACGACGTGGGTTATTGTCGCTAAATTCAAAATTTGACATTTCTGTCACGAGCATGTCACGCAGAATATCACTGTTTGATATTTTAGTTCAAGTATGTTAAACCCATTCCCCCCCAAGGCCGCCCACATGTGAATAAACTCTCTTTAAAAAGTAAAAGTAAAATGGCTGGATATTGTAGATATTTCAGACATTTGTTATTTGTGTTACTGATGTTGGAGCTATTTCCATCTGTGAGAAATGAAATGAATGGCGAAGGCAACCTCGTGGGTTTCCTCCGGGCACTCCGGTTTCCTCCCACTGCTAAAGAGTCCTACGCGCAAGCGAATTATTGAAATATAAATTGAAAACCATATGTTAGTCCCAAAAAGACCTAGTTTGTGTCGAGTGGACGTTAGATCCCATTTCTCTCTCTCCCTACTATTCTGCTTTGGCTGGTCTAATGAAGACGGATACGCCATATAGTGTGCTATGAGGGAAATTGTGCTAAGGCAGCGGCAATGTACACACGCGACCGATGAACTTTCTCGGCCAATGCAGGGATCGAACACGCGACCTCCAGGCTAGCGAGCCAGCATCTTATCCACTTAATCTGGCCCCGAGTTCACAAAGCATTCTCAGACTTAAGTCGAGAATTTACTCAAATTTGTTCACCTTATTCTGGGGGGATCACGGTGGCTAAGTGGATAAGGCGCTGGTTCGCTAGCCTGGAGGTTGAGTGTTCGATCCCTGCATTGGCCGAGAAAGTTCATCTCGATTTTCCGGCGTGATTTCCCCTTGTCAGTGATGCAGAAGGAGGGCCTGACAAGGACAGCTGCCTAGTCGTTCGGATGGGACGAAAAACCGAGGTCCCGTGTACAAATTGGAGTGCACTTAAAAGATCCCTTGGCAGTTGGAATTCGATATAAGAGTAGGCCGTAGCGCCGCTGCCCGGGCAAAATTTCCCTCATTGCACACTGTGGCGTATGCCCGTCTTCAATTAGCCCAGGTACGGTGCTTAAGCGTAGGACGTTAAACCCCATTTCATTCATTCATTCACCTTATTCTAACCAAAATATAGACCTTTAGAAAACTTTTGTTGTTTTAATGTATCAAATACATCAATAAGAAATTATGTTCAAAGTTTTGTGTGTCTGCATCAAATATATTTCTCATAAACAGTGATTGAAAGTTGAGCAAATTCTCAATTTAAGTCTGAGAATGCTTTGTGAACTTATGGCCAGAACGATCTTTTCCTGATGATAATTTTGATAAAAGATTTATAGCGGAATGGTTGTTAAATGAATGATAATTCACTCCTATCGTCTGGAATCGATTTCTTACATAGTTATACTAACATATAGGTTACAATTTAGTTTGCAATATTTGTGGGGTAATTAGCAGTGGTGGGGGGGGGGGGAAACCGGGGAACCAGGAGAAAACCCACGGGGTTGGACAGGCCACCCTACTTCTGTAATGGTTTTTCAGACGTAGTTATAATAAAGCTGACATTTTTAGTTTATTTATATATTGTCTAGTAATAGTGGAGGGGTCGATAATTAGAGCACGTGACAGTTTTAAAGCCCCAATAACACTCTTGTTGTAACTGAATAATATGTCCCAATCTTTATTCTGGTCAACAAATTGTACTATTTTACAATATTCCAATCAAATTGATGATACAAATTTCATCTTAACACACCTAATTTTAAAAATTGGAAAAATTCAACTATATGGCGTAACATGGTTTGAAAAGCTCTACGTAAACACTTTCAAATGCAACTTGGATTTAAACATATTTTCGAACCCCCTGGACAAGTAAGATAGGTTGTAATGGATAATTTACACAGCAGGTAGGACACTTGAACATTTAGTAGCTAAAATAAGGCAATTTTTTTCTGGACCTGTCAAGCCAGCAAGAATGTTAATGTCCCTTTAAGGCCTTTAATTTTGATTTTCTGAAAGGAAATTTTTTTTAAAATATGGAAGATGAATTATACCCACTACGAATGGGGAATTAAGCAATCCAATAATATATTTTTTTTTTTTTTTTTTAGTATTTTATTTATTAAAAAATTATTTATTTATTAAAAATGTATTTATTTATTAAAAATTTATTTATTTATTAAAAATTTATTTATTTATTAAAAATTTATTTATTTATTTATTTATTTTTGAGGGGGAATTTTGAGTATTTCTCTGTGGTCCCATTAAAATTTGTTCTTTGGTTCATTGGTACCGGTAATGAAATGACATCATTAAAGTTTGTAACCCGCCATAACCAAGGGCGTTAGTCCATAAGGACTGTCATTGACTCGGTGCGGGTTGCTTGGTGTCGATCCCTCTCTAGGGTCGCCTGCCCAATATCATGGGTTTTCTCCATGAACCCTGTTGACTAAATTAAGACTCTCGTGGCCTAATTTCATTTTTGATCTTACAGTGAGGTCGATTTCCCCACTATAAGTAGTACACTATGACGTCATTTTCTCCCGCTGTTGGAAGGACGATAATATTACACATAAATGGATAGCATGTCAGCCGAACTGTCTAGCTCAAGTAAAACCATAACACGTATAATGAATGATTGAATTTATGAATGAGATGGCTGTTTAACGCCCTTCCTTTTTGCGCCAACGCGGCTATTATAGACGGGTATACATCATGTAGTATGTGTGCTATGGGGGAGATGCTGCAAGGGTTCTTTTACGTGCACGTCAAAGTGTACACGGGTCCTCGGTTCTTTGCGTATCACCCGAACTACTGGATGCCATTCTTTGTCAGGCCCCCGACCTGCACCACTGACAAGTGACCCCCCCCCCCTGAAAATCCCGACGAATTTCTAAGCTAACCCAAAGTTAGCAACGCAGAGCCTTACCCACCCAGGCACCAGAGCTCTACGCATGATATATATTTATAAGACGTCACGCTTAGATTTGGTTGGTATAATGTTGTACAAAAATGACAGCCATATGGATTAAGCCGTGAAAAATTAAATTTGATATTTTAGCGAAAAGTGCAAATGACCCATTGTTATTGATGGATGCTACAAAATATTTTTTTTTAATTCAGATCATTAGAAGTAAAATTGGTTCCTTTATCAAATCCCGAAGTTGTGGTCCTGATTATTAATTCCAATGTGAAACACGAACTGACTGGTTCTGAATATCCAACACGCAGACGACAATGTGAAACAACGGCTAAATTAATGGGGAGGCAGAGTTTGAGGGATGCCAGCGAACAAGATTTGGAAGGTAAGCCATTGGTTTTATGTTGTCATTTGTTTCATTATACCCACCTTATAAATGCTAACCACAATGTAAATGTGTTTTCAGTGGTGCAGGACGGAGGGCTTGGAAAGGACAGCTGTCTAGTCGATTAGATGGGACGAAAAACCAAGGTCCCGTGTTCACATTGGCGTGCACTTAAAAGGTCCCTTGGCAGTTGGAATTCGATATTATAAGAGTAGGCCGTAGCGTCGCTGCCCTGGCAAAATTTCCCTCATAGTACACTGTATGGCGTATACCCTTCTCATAAGCCCAGGTTAGGAGCAGAACAGTAGGACATTAAACCCAATTTCATTGTATTTCGTAACCGCGGTGATATAAAGTGAAAACTTAAAAACGTAACGCCCCGAAATTAAAATCAATAATAACATACCGTACACAGTCGATTTCCACGCCAACTCGATATTTAGAACTATAAAATATAAATAATATATGTATCGATATCTTGAGTCAAGGGAAGTTGGTCAATATGCCTGTTCCCCATTCGGCAAACCTCGACAGATTCCGGTACTCTCCATAACCTACATCTAGACTCGGATGTATGATAGTAATTGGTATGTACCTACGACCATACATTTGCGATGCGGCTAGTCAACTACCGATTTACTTCAACAGGAAAACATGCCGCTTTCACAAAATAGTCCAAAAATGGTGTCTGTTCTAGATATAATCTCTATGGGGGCAGCCATTTTTTAGTTTGTTGATATAATCTCCATGGCCATGGGGGAAGCCATTGTTTATCCGGGTCCTTTAAAATAGTTCCAAAATGGCGGACTTCATCATACAGCCGAGTCTAGATGTAGGGCACCGGAATCTGTCGAGGTTTTCCGAATGCCTGTTCCCCAATGCCTAAAAAAATCCGCATAGAGATATATGTTTATGCTGTGAAATTAAATGGAGTTGAACCTCCTAATACTGCTGTTAGGGCAAATTTACCTCGTAGCACATTGCATTACGTACGTCCATATTCATTAGCCCGGCCGGTGTCGAAAAGGGGTGTGCGTTAAACCACAATTCCATTTTGTCGAGTGAGATCCATCCTACCCATCTTCACGAATAGATCTCTGCCCTAAATAGCCGACATTTCAAAAAATTAGCATACATAATCCTTATAAGACATATAGAAATAGATTTCACAAATTAAAAACACTTACATGGATAAACTAGTACTTCTGAATTTATAAACAAGCTACATTTTTATACACATACATGTATCGTTATCAAGCAAATAATAATATTTAACAAAAATATGGTACAATATATAGATAACAATTATGGAAACCATATATCAGATTAATCAGTAATTAATAAATAAGATGAAAGAAGTAATAATTTCGATAATTAATCTGTTTCGATAATTATGGTTTCCATAATTGTTATTGTGCCACATTTTTGTTAAATATCATTATTTGCTTGATAACGATACATGTATGTGTATCGAAACGTAGCTTGTTAATAAATTCAGAAGTAGTATATCAATATAAGTGTTTTTAATTAGCATACAGTTTTAAAATACGTTGATTCTACTCTGTTTCATATCTGTCTTACACAGGTTTATGAAATGGAAGCAGAATAATGCCTCAGTTCATTTTGTTATGTAATCTTGCATCTATAAGAGACTTTAGTCAAGAATTCCATTTCCCTACAAGTAGTAAGCCATCAATGCAAATACTCGATTAATTAATTTTAAATTCTTGGGATCACGGTGGCTAAGTGGGTAAGACGCTTGCTAGCTTGTGATGCAGGGCGGGGGGCTGTCTAGTCGTTCGGATGATACGAAAAACCGAGATCCTGTGTACACATTGCCGTGCACGTAAAATATCCCGTGATAGTTGGAATTCGATATAAGAGTAGGCCGTAGTGACACTTCCCGGGCTAAATGTCCCTCAAAGAATATGGCGTATGCCCGTCTTAATTAGCCCGGTTTAGGAGTAGGACGTTAAACCCCATTTAATTTCATATTTTATGTTAACAGATTTTAAAGATAAATTAGATATGGAGACGTATAGACGAATTCGACACGTCATCACAGAGATAGCTCGTACTGGTGAAGCAGCGAAAGCCCTCGAGAACAACGAATATAAGAAGTTCGGACAACTCATGGTTCAAAGTCATAATTCACTGCGGTAAGCTATACCAATATCAAAAATATATGTGCATGTTTCTTTAGTGTGTCGGGGGTTGGGATGGCCTATTGGTCTAGAGTGCAGCGCTTCGACCTCTAGCTGGCCGGTCACCTCTGGCTTGCGGCTGTGATTTCGAGCCCTGGTGTGAGCGTATGTGGCATGGAGATATAGGTGCCTTCTCAACCTAGTGGGCTTCCTCCGGGCACTCCGGTTTCCTCCCACTGCTAAAGACCCCTACGGGCAAGTGAATTATTGAAATAAAGTTAAACCATATGTTAGTCCCGAAATGGCCTAGTTAGTGTGGAGTGGACGTTAAACCCCATTTCTCTCACTCTTTCTCTTTTTTTGAATACAGAGAACTTCCCCCTTTTGAGAATAGATTATGTAGATAAGTTTATCAAGAGATATGCCACAAAACAAACACACATATGCGCTGTCTGTTTCAATCAATCTGATTAAAATACACATTTATATTTCGATTCGTTTTTTTTATACTTTCGATGGCCTATACTACATGAAGATCTGGCCAGATGTGGAAGTGGAGGTAAAAGCTCCAGGTACGAACGAACGATGGAATGTAGTAGAAGGTCGCGGCAGGTGTCAAACGAGCGGCTTTCGACCTTATGACGTCGGACTTTAATTATTAAATCAGCGTTGACGTTTCTAGGGGTTTATCCAAAGTTCCGTGCACCCATAACTGACCGTTCCATTGGTTAATACCCCACATCATACAGAACGCGGGTTCAGATCCATCCTAGTGTATACACCACTATAGTAAAGACATTCAAAACGAAATTTAGAACTATAAAAAACGAAACGAAATAATATCGGTGTTTAAATAGATTGGACTACAATTAACTCCGCTAGTTGACCAATATTTTAATTTCCATTTCGACGAATTTAGTAGAAAAGACAAAGTATGCATAGCTGCATCAACCTCAGTGTACTGTCAGAGCAATTTTGATCAGACTCTGGTGTTTTATTATTATTATTTACTTCAACTCTCCACTACTTATACTTTGGCGAGAAAGACACTGGGTATGTATGGACCCCCAAATCAACAACTTCACCCCGGACCATATAATTTATTTGCATCTGTCAATACATTTTCAGAGATGACTATGAAGTATCTTGTCCAGAGCTAGATGAACTCGTGGAAGCTGCTATGGAAGTTGATGGTGTTTATGGATCTCGTATGACTGGTGGTGGATTTGGTGGTTGTACTGTATCTCTAGTCAGACGTGAATCAGTCAATAAACTCATCGATCATGTCCAGGTAAATTAACAACCTCGTGGGTTTACTCCGGGTCCTCCCACAGCGAATTACCAACCTCGTGGGTTTACTCCGGGTCCTCCCACAACGATTATTGCAATAAAATTAAACCTAGTTGTACAATTGTGTCGAGTGGACGTTAGACCCTATCTTTCTCTCTCCAGGTAAATTATATTGCATTAAATCCGATTTTCGTCATCTTCTAGATTAAGTCTCTTTGGGTGGTGGTGGCGTGCTCTTTATATTGTATTAAATCCACTTATAGTCTTATGATTGTTTAAAACTCTTTGCATGGGGAGGGGTCTTAAGTGTGCTCTTTACATTGCATTAAATCTCTTTTCGTGGGGAGGGGTCTTAAGCGTGCTCTTTAGATCTTTAGGTCTGTCATTAGGTCAAGTGGCGTAGTGTGATCTAAGGCGACGGGATAAGGAGTAGGGTCGCCTGCCTAACCTTGTGGGTTTTCTCCGGGTGATCCCCCCGACTTCTAGAGAGATAGGGAGAAATGGGGTTTAACGTCCACTCAAAACAACTAGTACATTTCTTGACTAACATATGTTTTTCAATTTTTTATTTCAATAATTCACTTGGGCGTAGGGGTCTATAGCAGTGGGGAAAAACCGGAGTGCCCAGAGGAAACCCATGTGGTTGAGAAGGCGCCCTTATCTCTATGCCACATACGCTCACACCAGGGCTCGATACCACAGCCGAGAGCCAGAGGTGACCGGCCAGCTAGAGGTCGAAGCGCGGCACTCTAGACCACTAGGCCATTCCCCATCCCCGACTGCTAAAGACCCTTTATCTATGCAAAATAAAAAATTACCACATTATGCTAGTTGTGTTGAGTGGACGTTAAACACTCCCCTGTATTATTTCTGGGGCCGGTCTAACGCGTGCACTTTAGATATCAATGTCTGTCGCCATTGTGTCAAATGTCAAAGGTCAAAGGGGAACCACGGTGGCTGGCTTCCTGTGTTGGCCAAGAATCTCTCGCTCGCTCGCTCTCTCTCTCTCTCCTCCCCCCTCTCTTTCTCTCTCTCTCTCCCTCCCCCTCTCTCTCTCGCTCTCTCTCTCTCTCCCCCCTCTCTCTCTCTGTCTCTCTCTTCGTCTCTCTCTCTCTATCTCCCTCTCTCTCTCTCTCCGTCCCTCTCTCTCTCTCATCCCTTCTCTCCCCCCTCTCTCTCTCCCCCCTCTCTCTCTCTGTCTCTCTCTTCGTCTCTCTCTCTCTCTTCCTCTCTCTCTCCCCCCCTCTCTCTCTCTCCTCTCTCTCCCTCTCTCTCTGCCTCTCTCTCTCTCCCTCTCTTTCATCCCATCCCTACCCTCCTCCCTCTATAAACTGCTCACACATATCGCTAAATTACTTTTATTTTATTTTATTTCCAGGGTCGTTATAAAGGCAAACCAACATTCTTCATATGTGAACCATCGGATGGTGCTTGTTTTATTAAATTGTGATGTAACCGATAGACAGATCAACGACAAATACTATATTAACCATCTTCATCTTCATCTTCGTCATCGTCGTCTTCATCATTCAAATAATCTGCTGAATATAGGCTCTTACTGCTTTTGGGAAAAGGAAACGGGGTTCATACGACAGTCATCAGAAGTACAGCTACACTTGATAACCTGCTCCAAATGACGTCAGACTGGTTCCTACGTCACTGTCCTATATAAATAGTCTATTTATAAATGACTCTATTTATATATTTCTATGACGTCAGAAAAGTAGTGACGTCGGAGCGAGTCTGACATATTAGAGCAAGGTCATCCAGTCTAAAGTAGAGCCAGATATTTGTTAAAATGTGGGCTTGTCTGGAACGTACGGAGATATATTTTTTAGTATTTAATGATGAATAGGTATGATATTATACAGATGTATATTTCGTTTCGGTGTTTTTATACTTTCGATGGTCTACTATAGGCCTACACTACAGGAAGATCTGACAAGTTTGATTTTGATTTCACGACAGTTGTCAAACCAGCGGCTTTTAACCCAATGACGTCAGACATTGATTTATCAATCAGCGTTGACGTTCATAGTGGTTTACCAACAGTTCCGTGCATTAAAACGCCAAGAAATCGACGTAAAACACCGTTTCATTGGCTAATCCTACACATCATTCAGAACACGTCAATGATAACAACCCTTCCAGGTCCTAGTGAAGTAAAGACTAGAAAACGAAATTTTGAACTATAAAAAACGATACGAAATAGGATCTGTGTTTTAATCAGATTGTATAACCTGTTTGGAGTGATATGTATATATTTATAAGAGTCATCCCTGAATCAGGGCGTGGTTTAGAGCTCCGCCCCATTTTCAACATCTGGCTGTTCTTCCGGTGTCAGCCTTTCTCTTGTCATTAAGCGTTACCCTATTCGAGATCCTAGTTTGTGGGATGAATATTACTGCATGAACGAATAAGTCTTTTTTGTTGGAATTTTTTTTATATATAATATATTTGTTTAAAAATTTAAAAAATAGTTGCCATTTTATTCCAAGATCAGAACCGGTGTCAATAAATATGTAATTTTGTGCCAGAATCGAGAATCATGTACAGTGAAGATTGATAGAATATAATAACTAATGATGTCATATTATCATTTCCGCCATTTTAGCTGGTCGGATAGCCGTGGCGATAGCGAGGCGGCTTCTCCCCAATGCATCGAGGTTTGAATCCCAGCTCAGGGCAAGAACTTTATCGTTGTAAGTGGTAGGGATATTCGGCCCCCGTCCGATCAGGCAGGTCCCCCCCCCCCGAGTTTTTCGGTTTCTTCCTGCAGTAATGATCGAAATCATTCGCACAATCTGTGCCAAGGGCCAAATTGAAAACAGGCCTCAGGCCTAATTTGCTACCCTTGTAAAATGACGAGATTATTATAAAACTTTATGATTTTAAGCTATGATTATGTGTTAGCAGAATGTTGAAGTTAATAGCTAATTTTACATGTAATGATGTCAATTAATTAATATTTGTGAATAATATTCCGTGTACGGGAGTACACTAGTTTTTTTATACTTGTTCAATCTATTAGTTTAAATTAAACATGACGAACACTTGATACACAGTATCTTTAAACGGATCTGGCTAATATACCGAATTTTTAAATGAAATGAAATTGGGTTTAACGTCCTACTGTTATGCACCTAACCTGGGCTAATGAAGACAGGCATACCGCCTACTCTTATATCGAATTCAAACTGCCAAGGGATCTTTTACGTGCACGCCAATGTGTACACGGGACCTCGGTTTTTCGTAAGAGAACATGTTTTATGTGAGGAAGTTCGCAAATCAATGAACTTTGTTTTTATAGTTGTCTATCTAAACTTGTTATATAGGATATTTTTTTTATAAAGAGGTATATATGTATAGATGAGCTGGGTTCGCCATCTCTCACTTTATAACATCACAGGGTATTTTATCTAATATATAATGAAATGGGGTTTAACGTCCTACTAATTTGCTCCTACCGGGCTATATTTTAATAGATGAGCTGGGTTCTCGATCTTTCACTTTATAACATCAAAGGGTATTTTATCTGATAAATAAAATGAAATGGGGTTTAACGTCCTACTGTTCTGCTCCTACCGGGCTATATTTTTATGAGTGCTGGGGGGTAATGTTCTTAATCTGTTGGGGGTTGGAATGGCCTAGTAGTCTATAGTGCCGCGCTTCGACCTCTAGCTGGCCGTCCACCTCTGGCTTGCGGCTGTGGTTTCGAGCCCTGATGTCAGCGTATGTGGCATGGAATCAGGGGCGCCTTCTCAACCTCGAAGGTTTTTTTCCGGGCACTCAGGTTTCCTCCCACTGCTGAAGACTCCTACGCGCAAGCGAATTATTGAAATAAAATTAAACCATATGTTAGTCCCGAAATGACCTGGTTGTGTTGAGTGAACGTTAAACCCCCTTTCCCTCTCTCTTTGTTATATAGGGAAGTATAGCTAATCTCTGTTATTATTTTTTTGTGGCGGTTGGGGGGGGGGGGGGGATTTATGTCTTTAAACTTGTAATATAGAGGAGTAAGCTTATAACTTATCTCTCCTATTATAACATCAATGTTCGGGGGATTTTTTTTTTTTTTGGGGGGGGGGGTATGTATTTAATCTTGTTATATAGGAATATATTATTGATATAAGTTAATAGAATACATAATTATATATATATATATATATATATATATATATATATCTTATGGCAGCTAGCATTTGTTAATCATGTTAATCTATGAGGTTTTATTGATATAGATACGTCATGAAGTGAGTGACATCATTGGTTTATAACGTTTCATCGATATAGATACGTCATAGATACGTCATTTAGTCACATCATTGGTTTATCAACTATTTAAGAATTTTACAAAAATAAAGTTTATTGGGAATTATTTTGTTTTTGTCTTTCAATCGTTTAAATACGCCAACAATAGAGCCTTTTGGCAAGCGTAAATGTCTGCTCCGTATCGCGTATACGTATGAATCATATGATAGTTCCGAAATGACCTACTTTGTGTCGAGTGGAATTGATACTAGAATAGGTCGTAGCGCCGCTGTCCGGGCAAAATTTACGTCATAGCACACAGTGTGTACGCCTTCGTTAGCCCAGTTCGGAGTAGAACAGTAGGAAGTTGACCCCTATTCATTCATTTCATCTTACTATGCAATAACCTTTACCAAAAAAAAAGGCGAGGGGCGGGGGGGGGGGGTAACGGGTAGGGGTCTTTAGCAGTGGGAGGAAACCGAAGGACCCGGATAAAATCCATGAGGTTGGACAGGCGACTCTACTCCTTGTTGCGTACAGGTCTGGAATCGAAACGATGCCATTTAACTCAATGTCAGACCTTATGACGCAACGCGCAGGCGTTAACCTCCCCTCCCGTCCCCGTTTTTGACCAATAAGAACACTATTTTAAACGAGCATTTGTGGGCATGATAACGTATGATATACTTAATTAACTGTTTTTTGTTTTCAAATTCAGTATGATGTATTGGGACTGAATGAATGAATGAAATGGGGTTTAACGTCCTACGCTTAAGCACCTAACCTGGGCCAATTGAAGACGGGCATACGCCAACAGTGTGCTATGAGGGAAATTTTGCCCTGGCAGCGGCACTACGGCCTACTCTTATATCGAATTCCAACTGCCAAGGGATCTTTTACGTGCACTCCAATTTGTACACGGGACCTCGGTTTTTCGTCCCATCCGAACGACTAGGCAGCTGTCCTTGTCAGGCCCTCCTTCTGCATCACTGACAAGTGGAAATCACGCCGGAAAATCGAGATGAACTTTCTCGGCCAATGCAGGGATCGAACACTCGACCTCCAGGCTAGCGAACCAGCGCCTTATCCACTTAGCCACCGTCATCCCCATGTATTGGGACAACAAGGCAATGGGCCCTTATTGATTTTATCACATATTATGAACAATACCACGTAAAAAGTCTAAAACATGGCGAATGTGAGAATTTTTTTTTTTTTTTTCATTTAATGCTTCTATAGCGGGTTGGGAGAGAGTGAGAAATGGGTTTAACGTCCACTCAACACAAACTAGGTCATTTCGGGACTAACATATTTAATTTTATTTCAATAATTCGCTTGTGCGAGGGGTCTTTAACAGTGGGAGGAAACCGGAGTACCCGGAGAAAACCTACGAGACTGGACAGGCGACCCTACTCCTTGCCATGTACAACCGGGGATTCGAAACCACGCCAATTGACTCAATGACTGGCTTTATGATACAGCACTCGCACGCTAACCATTCAGCCACCCAACCCCCTAGTGGATTGGGATATTAATGGAAATAATACTTACATGTGTATTTATCATAAGCTCCAATTATAACACCCTGCTTTCCTTCCCATTTGGGGTGGCACACAGCAACCCGGTCTTGTTGGCTCCGCAGCAACAAAAGCCCCTAACGTTGCCAGCATGATTAACATCATTTTGCACTGATTTGTTAGTTCATCAAGCGATATACAATTTTATCACTATAAGTCGAGCTCTTTATAATGGTTATGGAGGAAAATTCCATTGTACTGACCCAATTATGCAACGAGGGTTCAATCCCAGCTCTGGGCATAAACTTTATCGTTGTAAGTGAGAGGGATATTGGGTCTCCCGTCCGATCAGGCAGGTTTCCCCCGAGTTCTTGGTTTCTTCCTGCAGATGATCGAAATCATTCGCACGATCTGTGCCAAGGGCCAGATTGGAAAAAGGCCTCAGGCCTAATTTGCTACCCTTGTAAAATGACGTGATTATTATTATTATTATTATTAAATGAATTACAATGTTACTTTTAAAGTTGCACTCCCACGTAGAAACTGGGGGATTTAATGGCATATATATAGACAAATGACATCATTTAACCTTTGACCCGAATATCTCGAAAACGCTCCAACGGCGGACTGATTACCACTCGACATCGTATTCTACGCAAAATTTTACTCTAGAAAAGTTGGGTCTGGTTTTGTGCCCTATTGGTGGACCCCCCCCCCCCACACACACACACTGAGACTCCAGACTAATATAGATTCAAAACAAATTCAAACTAATTAATTTGTCAATAATTTTGCTTCACCTCCCTCTCATTATAATTGCCCATCTTCAATAGAAGGCTTGATCTCGCCTTAACTACATACAGCTTATCAAGCCCTTTCACTCAACACTCTACATTTTTCGGCACTAAATTTGATTGGGTACCGGCCCCAACCGTGATCCAATCAGATTCCTTCGTTTAATGAGACTACTTTCAATTTATTTTATTTATCCTTCCTTAAAAAATCGTCACGATTATTAAGTCTCGCGCTTCTAAATAAAACGCCTATGTAACAATCGAGGTGCAAAGGTCAAGGTTCTATTAATGTCAAGGTCCTAAAACTGCTTCAATTGCCTTTTTGGTTTTCTGTGAGTTTCTCAATTGAAAAAAAAACTTTCAACGGCTGTAAACTTGTCTCGTTCTTTTTCTGTGGAGGCTGTCATATTTGTTTACTACGGTCACGTGCTACAATGTGAGTGTGTTATGTGCCACGACCTCTGATTAGACAATGATTTAAATGCTAATTAGTCACGTGTAAACACAACCAGCGTAAAAGTTTAGGAATAGCAAGGGTTAGATGTTAAACTCGCGGCCGTTGCTTCAGGAAGATGAGGAATGCCCGGCTATAAAAAAATCGATCAAACTAGTTCATGTTTATATCACGTGACTTACCCCTCTCGGAAGCCAAAGGAGAATTTGTTGCATATATAAGACGATGTTGTCTTGAATCGCTTACTATTTATCACCTTGTACACCAATCGCTCAATGTTCACGTGTGACCTTTGACATCACGCGCGCAGAAATCCCTAATCGTCGGGCTGATTAGGGGAACCCCTTCAGTTTTGAACTGAACACGCTCCATGCGTGTTTTTCGGGGAATCCAGTATTTTTCTAGCAAGATTGAGTTTCTCTACTTTCTATATGTATACCAAAATTAATATACTTTTATTGGAAAAAAACACCTTATAAATTCATTTCTGGGAACCCACCTTTAAGGCAAACGGATGATTTACGATGGGTCAAAAGGAAAATAAATGATTTATAATGGGTCATTAAGGAAAATGAGTGAATTACATTAGGTCAATTGGGATCACGGTGGCTAAGTGGATAAGGCGCTGGTTCGCTAGTCTGGAGGTCGGGTGTTCGATCCCTGCATTGGCCGAGAAAGTTCATCTCGATTTTTCGACGTGATTTCCCCTTGTCAGTGATGCAGAAGGAGGGCCTGACAAGGACAGCTGCCTAGTCGTTCGGATGGGACGAAAAACCGAGGTCCCGTGTACACATTGGAGTGCACGTAAAAGATCCCTTGGCAGTTGGAATTCGATATAAGAGTAGGCCGTAGCGCCGCTACCCGGACAAAATTTCCCTCATAGCACACTGTATGGCGTTACCCGTCTTCAATTAGCTCAGGTTAAGTGCATAACAGTAGGACGTTAAACCCCATTTCATTCATATAAGGAAATAATTGGTTATCTAATGGCTCCGCTTACAAACATGAGGTTAAAATTACTTTGTGGCGTTGTGACCTTGTGACCCGACCCTGTACCCACCCGCATCCATAGGCTGTCCCCTTGTGGCGTGTGACCTTGTGACCCGATCCTGTAGCCGCCCGTATCCATAGGCTGTCCCCTTGTGGCGTGTGACCTTGTGACCCGATCCTGTAGCCGCCCGTATCCATAGGCTGTCCCCTTGTGGCGTGTGCAATTGACGATGGAAATATAGGTAAAAGAAAAGTCTACATACGAACGTTGATGAGAAAGCAATATAACACAAGATTTAACTATCATTATGCGAACCGTTGTTTTAATTGGTAGCTCGACGAAGAACTCAACTACTGAACATTGGAAGGATGAGGAGGATGTAGCTATTGCATTCCTTGTCGGATTATCATTGTGGGGGTGGGGAGGAGCATACCAACTGTGCAGGGGCCCCATTGTCTTTTGTGAAAATTATTCGTACTGACCGCGGATCATACTAGTACTTACTCCGCCCCCTGGGGTGTTTCCCTTCAGGATTTTTGTTATAAAATTAGGATTAATTTCAGTGTATCTGAGACAATTTGGGCAGTGATTTCATTGACGTTTAGAATTCGTTGACAAATTGAGTATTTTAAACATACCCTTTCTCTCATGATGTTTTCATTTACTTTATTTTAGTGAAATCCGGGATAAAATAGTAGTATGGCCCAGAATTGTGGGGGGGCCTTTATTATGTGGGGAGCCCGGGCACTCCGGTTTCCTCCCACTGCTAAAGACCCCTACGCGCAAGCGAATTATTGAAATATAATTGAAAACCATACGTTAAGTCCCAAAATGACCTAGTTTGTGTCGAGTTGACGTTAAACCCCATTTCTCTCTCGAGGGTAGTATCGGCGTAACATTGCCTCCTGCAAAAAACTAATTGTTATCGACTGCATGTCTACCCCTGCCTTGTGTCGTAAGTGCCTAATTAAAGGGAGATAACACAACACACACACGTGGTCTCAGATTTCCCATTGATTCAAATAATTCAAGGAAATCACAAAGAGCCTAACAGTCAACCTGAGAAAACTATTGACATAGGTTGACCATTTCGATTGTTGCCTGGGACTTGTGTAGGGAAAACTATAAGCAGTGGTGCTATTTTTCTAGACTATCACTCTTTTAATCCGCAAAAGTCTTTCTTCTCACGCACAGGATCAGTTTCTGCAGTCTCCCATTACAACTTTTTGATCTATAAATAATTACTTTTCATAGTAAAAACATAACTTTATACATCAGATGGTTACTGGAATCAGGTTGCAAACCGGCTAGGAACCACCAATATAAAGTACTCGATGGTTTGTGAGCATGACTGGTGCCTAATTGTCCCTCGCCCACTTCCAAAGATTATTCGTTGGAAACAAAAGAAAAATTAAAGTTTTAACATCCTACTGTACTGCTCAGACTTGAAAATGAAGACCGGCTTATGCCAAATAGTGCGCTATGATGAAATTAAGCACCACTGGCAGTACAGCTTACTTTTATATCATATTTCAACTGCCAAGGGATCTTTTACAGGCATGCCAATGTATACATTGGACCTCAGTTTTCTGTGCCAACCAAACAACTAGACAGTCGACCGTGTCAAGCCCTGCACCCCTGACAAGGGGAAAATAACATAAATTCCCCCCTCCCCGGACCTCTTGACTTTCACGACTGAAAAGAGGAAACAATGCAGGAACTCTCCAAACTCCAAAACTAGTGAGTCAGCATCTTACCCACATCCCAATTAGTCACCAGGCTCCCATTTGGAAAGCAAGTGTTAAAATTATGCAATGGTCCCTTGTACTTCAAATAATAAATACAAGTTTATGTATGGTGTGTAAAATTTATTGAATCCACAAATAAATATCAAGTTTATTCATCAGCTTCTTCGTCCTCATCATCCTGGTTAATCTGGAAATATCGGAGTTCGTAGGATTCTTTATCATTAGACACCACTCTCAACCAATCTCGCAGACTGTTCTTCTTCAAATATTTCTTGGTGAGGTACTTTAAATACCTATAACATAAAACAATGGGTTCTATTTACTGATGCAAGTATTGATGTTTTCTCCATGCATAGCTGGTCGGATAGCCGTGGCGATAGAGAGGCGGCTTCTCACCAATGCATTGAGGGTTCAATCCCAGCTCAGGGCATGAACTCTTATCGTTGTTAAGTGAGAGGGATATTCGGTCTCCCGTCCGATCAGGCAGGTTCCCCCCCCCCCCCCCCGAGTTCTTCGGTTTCTTCCTGCAGTAATGATCGAAATCATTCGCACGATCTGTGCCAAGGGCCAAATTTGCTACCCTTGTAAAATGACGCGATTATTATTATTATTATCCAAGCCTAAAATTTACTTGATGTGTTATAAAAATTTTGTTGCGTGGCTGCTTAATACAGATTCTACTGTACTTTAAATACTTATAAAAAATACTGCATACTGGGATCAATTTGCCAAACCAATAACCATCAGAAATAGATTCTAATTCGAAACATTAGAAATTTTCGACACTCAACAAGATAATGAAGACGGATCTACCCAATGCAGTGTGCAGAGGAAAATTATCGCCTAACTGTTTCCACACACAGGTACGGGTCTTTGAAGTTGAACTGAGTCCAATCTACAATGGCTGTTCTAATTGCACAACATGTAACCTTGACCACAGGATTTTTTGTCCCATCCTATTCCACACCCTTTTAGCCAGGCTCTCATATCCTGTCCTAGTGACAGGGTGAACCCCCCACAACCATACCTGGTTAGCGAACTCACACTCGAAGCCATCACGGGCCCCGACAATAAACTAAGATATGTAAATATTCTCCGGAAAGAAAATGATAAAATTACCTCTTAGAAAATTTAATTTCAGAGCTGACAACAATTCTGTTCTTGTTTCTTTCAATGTTGATCACTTTGCCTAAATTGTTGGTTCGCCCATCGACCTTGATGCGTTCCTGGAGGTACTTTTCCTGGATTGTAGAAAAGAGTTACTTTGTTAGGGAAGATAACCCTAACTTGCACTCAGGGAAGATAACCCTAGTGCCATCACAGATAAGATATACAACATAAAAATTTAAAAATAAATACAATTTACAAATATAAGAAATAGAGCCTTTGCAAAATCTCTCCGAATACTAGGCCATTTAGCATAACCAAATATTTACAATGGCTTCAGTCATTTTTCCTCCTGTGGTCAATCACTTGGAATTTTACAAGAGGTCAGAATTGTTGGACCAAATGAAACCCAACCCTAGCATGCGGTTTATGAACGTGAAATTTCTTCAATTAACCATGGCCGGTGTTGTCACCCTTGTGCAAAATTTACTTGCCAGTACATTCACATGTCATGGGTTCTTTTTATGGCATGTCAACGTCTACCTAAATCTCTTTTTGCCCCATCCAAAAGACTAGACTGTCCTTATCAGACCCTCCGTCCTGCACCACTGACAAAAAGGGAAACAGTGGAAAATCAAAGAATTTTCTCAGGCACCACAGGAATTGAACCCATTTATATAAAAACTTACAAAGTTAGTAACATCCATGATGCCATCTTCAACAGGATGGGTACAATCGACGGCAAATTTCAAGATTTTCTTCTTGTTGCGGGCACCTTTACCAGGTTTGCCTGGTTTCTTACCCTTTACTTTACCTCCTGCTCCTTTGACCTAAAATTATGTTACAATATAAACCATTTAATACCGGTACATGATACTGTATAATGTAGGCAACACTACTGACAGAACAAACTGACAACTTATAACCCTACTGATTTACTGCGAGTTTCTGAATCCCCTGCTGACTAGTTTAGTTAACTACCGTATCATGGCGTATATGATTTTCTAGGCTAATAAAAGCAATATTAGTAGCATTGATGGATCTCTTCAAAAACAGAAATAGACAAAAAAGTCACAAAGGGAGTTGTAACGTCCATTCAAACTAGGTCATTTCGGGATCAAAATGTTAAATTTGAATTCAGGACCAGGATAAGCCTCCCTATCAAAAGCACACACTTTACTATTTAGTCCATTTGACCACACCTGCACACCCAAGTCAGAAATTAAAAGTTATAACTTTCTGGTTTGACTAGGCCTGTATCATGAAATTGGGTTTATATAAACACACAAATCTCAGATCGACTTCAACTGAATGGACGAACGCTAGGCTGTAGGTAAATAAAATGAATCCACTGAACGCACGTTTTAATTTTCCAACTCTGCAGTAATGACCAGAGTGCTTTGACTTGGTGATCAACGAACACGTGGTTTCCATCCATCCGCTCATTATGGCGAAACAACTCATTTGTTTATATAACATATGTTACTATTTATTATTATTGTTGTTAAAAAGGACTGATGCTTTCTAAATGAAATTGAACAGAGAAACTTAGAGGTTAGAAATGTGGAAATAAATTGCTTTTTCAGAGCACATTTTACGTACTGGTGACATGATGGCGGTTCGATTTAGAAAGGAAGAAACTGAGTGCGCAAGACCGAAGTCGTGAATAGCAGCTCAATTATCCAGACGCATATTTATCCTATCGACCGAGGAATAGGGACTGCTAGATGACCATAGAGTTTAGAGTTTTTAAAAATCAAAGGCGTTTGATGCCAAATTTGAATAAATCAAATATAAGACAAAAGTATTGATGCGTATCCTATGACAACCTTGATCATAACACATAATTTGTAAATTCATAATTGAACTTCTACGCCAACCTACCACGATATAATTGGATTTCCAATGAGACTAGGCAACGGAGACTAAAATCATTTGTACGGATCAGCGGAGTGAAACAAACCGAGATTGTATGACTGTTATGTTAATTGTCTATTTTGACCGGCTCTAACTTTTCCCCAAATTTTCGTTATGTTGAACACATTCTCACAATCTGATTTAAATACAGATCTATTTCGTTTCAATTTTTTTATACTATCCATGGCCTCTCCTACATGAAGATCTGACCAGCCGTAGTGGGAAATCTTAGTCGCGTCAAGGGCTATACGAGCGGCTTTTGACCCTATGACATCCGGCATTTGATTAACCAATCGACGTTGATGTTTCTAGTATTATATCTACACTTCTATGCGTCGTACGCCGAGAATTCGCGGCAACAGACCGTTCCATATTCGCTAACCCCCCAATCTAATTAAAATACAGATCTATATTTCGAACTATAAAAAACGAAACGAAATTACTAAAATTTGAATGTTATCTTAGTTAAAATTTCGCTAAACAGGCCCCTGGTTAATAAGCTACGAAAACGTAGCTAAAAACGTTAAGATATACTGATCTGTTTGTTTTAGCTACGATTGACACCCATATAAGTTTGGCGTTGCAAAATCTTTTTTTTATTAATTCATGTACGTATCTTTAAAATAAGATAAGTTTATGCTATTATGAATAATTAAACTTACAGAGGCCAATGTAGTGGCACAATTATCGCCTAACTCTAAATATTCGCGTTTAAGTTATGAAGCGGCGGTTTTGTTCGACATTGACCGATATCAACCTTCTTTCAGAATTACACTCATTAACGCATGCGCCAACACTACACATACCTTTGGTAGGCTACACGCCCCTTTAAACATATCCTGACGATAAAGTCCAAAATTGCCCTGTTGTCTAGATTTCTATGGCTGTTATATTTAGCCCCGCATTCATGATGACAGCCGTCAAAATTTGCCTTTTAAAAAGATGGCGGTCTTAATAACGGCTTAACGCCTGGATTTTAAATACGACGATTTGTAGGCCTCCACGTTTCAGGTAAGATAAAGTCCTTAATTGTAGTTGTGTGTGGCGGAAATATTATAAATGACAATAGTCAATCGTTGTTTCGATGAAAAATGCTGTCAATTTTGTGTGATCTTAGCGGGAGTGATCCACGACGGGCGTTGCAGCGTTGGAGGTAATGGGCTCAAAGCTTATCTTGAACCACGGAGAGTGAAGAGATAAGGTTCGTTATCCACAGGTTACTAAGCCTGAGCTAAATCTTTATTTGTGTAATCATCACGTGTATATTTTGTTATCCAGAAGAATACTTCTCTCTGTTTTATTTTTTTTTATTCTATTTGTGTTTTGGGTTTTTTTTTTACCCTTGGCAGTTGAAATTCGATATAGGAGTAGGCCATAGCGCCGCTGCCCCGGCAAAATTTCCCTCGTAGCACACTGTATGCGTGTAGTAGTACATTAATCCCCATTGCATTTGTCATGTTGTTGTTCCTGGATTGAAAATGAAACAATATTGCATTTGCACTATCTATCTTTTCTTGTAGCGTAGGTAACTTCTCATATTACAGTTTACAAAAGACAGAAACAGAACGAAACGAGTAAATGATTTTGAAAAAAGGAGAGGAAACGGGTATATTATTCAAATATGGATCCACTTTAATGCCGATTGCCGACTGGACGTTACAATAAGGACAGAGAGAGAGAGAGAGAGAGAGAGAGTTTAACAACCAAGGTTCCCCTTTGACACATGACACAATGGCATGACATTGCGATCTAAAGTGCACGCGTTAGACCAGCACACGTTAGCCTAGAGAAAGATAGATAGAGAGAGAGAGAGAGAGAGAGGAGGGAAGAAATGAAATGGTGTTTAACGTCCTAATGTTCTGCTAAGGGAAATTTTGCCCGGGCAGTGGTGCTACGGCCTACTCTTATATCGAATTCCGACTGCCAAGGGATCTTTTACGTGCACGCCATTGTGTACACGGGACCTCGTCTTTTGTCCCATCCTAACGACTAGACAGCTGCCCTTGTCAGGCTCTCCGTCCTGCATCAAGAGAGAGAGAGAGAAGAGAGAGGGGGGGGGGCAACGTCAACTCTACACAAACTAGGTCATTTCGGGACTAATATGTGGTTCAATTTTATTTCTATAATTTGCTTGCGGGTTGGGTTCAAGCTTTAGCTGTGGAAGGAACAATAATTAAATTTAAATAACAATTATACCTTTTACAGAATAGTTTTTGCAACAGCTGTAATCTCAATAAAATAAATAATTCTTTAATGATATTTTAGATAAAATTTAATGTGGTAACTAAAGCCTTGGAGTATAAATTCTAAATCTGGGATATTTTTTTCTTAAACACGTGGATGCCGATTACTAGTCTAATTCCGATCCGTAAACTACGGCATTGTGGGATTGCCGACATACTCATTAGGAAACACACCCCCTCTCGTTAATATTGTAAATAATGTTGTTAATTTAATCCGTAAGTATTCATTTATTTGTTCATAAATGCGACCAGAAACGAGTGCAAATATATCATGAATTGATTTTTCATGAAAGCCGCAATTTGCAAATTGGGGAATCCTTGTAAGGATGGCCTATTTGTAACCACAGTGTTACTGTGACAGTAAGTAATGAATCATTGAATGTTGAATGTCATTCTATTCTAATGAAATACGAGACAGAATAATCACGAAGTCACAGTGATGCTGATGCACCGTAAGCAGTCACAACTATTAGATTAAAATGTATTATTTTGTCCATTGATTGCATTAAAAGCACTACATTTTATGCTATTAATTGACGTGGATCTTGCCTTGACTATCTTCTACTCTAGTGAATGTGTGATTTGCACAGTTCCATCAGTGTAGATGCACTGATACAGTACCGGTAGTGTACACTCACTGTCGGCTTTGACACTGTGAGAGGATCATGTTGGTAAGGTCCTGGCTCGCTAGCCTGCACCCTGGAGGTTGGGTGTTCGATCCCTGCATTGGCCAAGAAAGTTCATCTTGATTTTCCGGCGTGGTTTCCCCTTGTCAGTGATGCAGACTGAGGGCCCGAGAAGGACGGCTGCCTAGTTGTTTGGATGGGATGGATAAATGAGATCCCGTGTACACATTGGCAGTTGGAATTCAGTTGCTGCCTGGGCAAAATTTCTCTCATAGCACACTGTATGGCGTATGCCCGTCTTCAATTAGCCCAGGTTAGGTGCAGAAGCGTAGGACGTTAAATACCATTTCATTCATTCGACACTGAAGATTACTGGTGAAAAGCTCTGCTAGTACTAGAGAGCTTTAAGTACAGCCAGGGTGGCACAAAAAAAAAACGTTCATCAATAAAAATCAAATAACTTCCAAAATTTTATTTAGATCAACACAAAACTTCAGCTATATTAGGTTAAGTCTACGTAGCAGACATCTTCAAAGTTTCAAGTCTGTACTACAAAAGCTCTTTGTTTAACGGCTCTCAAACAATGTGCTCTAAATGAGTTCCCCAGTGCTGCAAGCACATTTGGATCCGGCGGTCATAGTTCTCGATGACCCTCCCATATTCTTCCTTGGGATCACTTGCTGCTGTGATTGCTTATTGCTGCCTTCAGATCAGGGATAGTTTTGGGGTTGTTGCCATACAGAACTGATTAATTATTTCAAAAGTTATTCAAGTTAGGTGATGAACATCATTAGAAGTATTTTTAACAGACTTTTTCAAAATTTGTGTGAGCATTGTGGCGATAAGCAGACGATTCCTATCGATATTTAGCACTCTGCGACTGTTGATTCCAGTCAGAGTTATATTTGGTCAACATAATAAAAGTTAATCTTTGGAATAAGCTGTGTTGAGTAGTCCAGGGTTTCAGCCAGTGGGGGATGCAGGGGGTGCAAGTACCCCCATTTGCTTGAAGAAGGGAGGTGCATACCCCCCTTCAGTCAGCTGAGTAATGTTTCAAAAAGTGTGTTTTGTGTAAGAGAAAGAGTGTTTAAATGATCTGTAACTAATGAAATATCATATAAATCTCAAGATGTGATCGAGTGCATCTTTTCTGCCATTTAGGTCAATACATGTACACCCTGCCTTCTTTTGACTTTTTATTAGTGGTATTAGGCCAGCGCTTATCGGTCGACCGATAAATTGTACCCCCCTTCAAGATTTTTCAGGCAGATACCCGAGTACATAGAGACATTGCTGCTGTGTTGGGGCTGGGCGTTGTTTTATTGAGTATTATTAATTAAAGATACATTATATTAGATTTAGATAAAGAGCTAACCATTCTTGCTATAATATTAATAGTTTGAAAGTTAGTAGAAAATGTAAAATGAATCATTGAAAAATTCATTCAAATTTCTTTATTGCGAGCGAAGATATTAGCTTTTGAAGGTTTGACAAGACTTGTGCAATAATTTCAACCACCGTACTGGTTGTTCGAAGCTAAGTCTTGCTCCTCCATTTTTAGATTAAATCAAAATACCGCTGAACCGTTTTAATCTATGTAAAGTCGTAGAAATCCGATGCCATCAAGAGTTGATTATAGTCTTGTTTTGTTACCAGTAAAATAGTTCTAATTAATAGTTTATATAACATTTAAAGGGGCTAAATCGCTAACATTTTGGAACAAGATATTGTCAAAAGTGGTTCGCAACACATATCATACTGTAATATGAATGTACATGTATATAAACTGATTTACATTCAATGGTTTCCGTTTTTCCCCAATTTCAAATCAGTTACGTTCGGCGAAATAAGCCATGCAGTCACAATCTAGTGCAAATTTCTATAGCGTCTGGTTATTCCAGTCAACATACGGCGTATGGTATGTTGCAATATGTCTAGCCTCGCTTCTTAAGTCTCTTATTAAAACTGGGGCTGAAGCACACTATGGTACACGACTCGTGTACCAATGTTAAAAAAATTATTTTATCTAAAACATCGGATATCAGAAGCCTATCTTTTCCCGGTCAGTTTACATCATCGATGTTGATTTAAAATGGACATAAATTCGTGTTTTCGATGTTAAAGATTTTAGTGGATTTTGAGTTACGGACTTAGGTCCTTTAAGGCCTAAAGAAAGACCTACAATAGGTAGGGTGCCCCGCCATAAATAAATACCTCCAAATATCTCGACAATTACTCCACAATATTTATATATATACCAAGCCTTTAATCAGTTCCACACAATTATAGTCACTAAATAAACGACCATACTGTACTTAATAAGCTAATGATCATTTAATCATATAAATACTAGACTGAAAACTGGTTTCAAGTGTCGTCCATAACATCCAGCACTTTTTGGGTAAAAGACAGGTTACTTGCCCTTGTTTTGACCTCAGTCTTGCTTAACCAGTCTACCAATCATTCTACGTTTGATTGACATGTCGGGAAAATCAAGACTATATTTCTTACGAAACGTTACATAAAGCTGAAACAAGAATTGAATTTAGATATTAGCACTTCTGTCAACTCAACAGCTGTTTGAAGAAACTTGTAAAAGTAAATCGAAACTGCTGCTAGTATCATGTTCCGGCCTAAACCAAGTGTTTCAGAGATATTATTTCTACTAAACCAAACGATAGCACTCCTAACGGTACAGTTAATAATAAAGCAATTTAAAAAATAAAACAAACGTAATTTCTAAAGCTTCTGTAATAACAAAGAAGCTAATTTTACTGCTATTCCAAATCGTCAACAACAGATTTTTTACGGCTCTAATAGCTGAAATATTTGTACAGAAATGCACGTGCCGTGGCTATTTATAGTCTCATACACTCCGGCGCTGACCTATTATCATAGTTCGAGACACAGCCACCCAAGCGTGCACGTGGCTGTGTCGAGACCAATTTTTGGTAGAGCACGGGGCATCCTACAATAGGCCGATTTAACTCAGATTGTTTAAGTTTATATTTTTATATTGCAGGTTATAGTTGTTAGTCATCACTCCTCAAGATGATTGGTGGATTGTTTATATACAACCATAAAGGCGAGGTCCTCATATCTCGTGTATATCGAGATGATATAGGGTAAATATTTACGATCACAACTAGTACTATCATTTATTGATGATATCAAATTGATATTTTACATAAATCATAACTAGTACTTTCATTCATTGATGATATCAAATTGATATTTTACATAAATCATAACTAGTACTATCATTCATTGATGATATCAAATTAATATTTTACATAAATCACAACTAGTGCTATCATTCATTGATGATATCAAATTGATATGTTTTATAAATCACAACTAGTACTATCATTCATTGATGATATCAAATTGATATTTTACATAAATCACAACTAGTACTTTCATTCATTGATGATATCAAATGGATATGTTTTATAAATCACAACTAGTGCTTGCTATTATATTATGAAGATATTGGGTTGATATAAGTCACAACTAGTGCTCTTACATATCAATCATTGACTCACTAGCCTGGAGGTTGAGGGTTCGATCCTTACATATCATTGACTCACTAGCCTGGAGGTTGTGGGTTCGATCCTTACATATCATTGACTCACTAGCCTGGAGGTTGCGGGTTCGATCCTTACATATCATTGACTCACTAGCCTGGAGGTTGCGGGTTCGATCCTTACATATCATTGACTCACTAGCCTGGAGGTTGCGGGTTCGATCCTTACATATCATTGACTCACTAGCCTGGAGGTTGCGGGTTCGATCCTTACATATCATTGACTCACTAGCCTGGAGGTTGCGGGTTCGATCCAGGTGTTGGCTGAGTAAGTTCATCAGGATTTTCCCGCATGGTTCCCTCTTGTCCCCTGTTGTCAATGGTGCAGGACTGGCAAGGGACAATATACAGTCGTTTAGATGAGCCGATAAAAAAATGTTTCTCGTACACATTGGCTATCGGCATTCGATATAAGATTAGGCTGTAGCCTCATAGCACACTGTATGGCATGTCTGACTGAGTTTTGTAGGCTATATGTATCTATTTTCTGCTGCTGTCATGTTGGACTAGTTGTGATAAAAAAAATAGGAAAATTCATTCCAATTCCATTGTCAAATTTCGTGCCTTAAACATGCATTATGCAAGAATTAAATCTGCCTATTGACCTATTGTAGGTCTTTCTTTAGGTCTTAAATGTTATATAAACTATTAATTACACATCAATTGACTTATCCAAAGCACAATCAACTCTTGTTGTCGTCTTATGTGTCAGATTTTCACTGGATTGAGTGTTCGATCCCTGCATTGGCCGAGAAAGTTCCTCTCGATTTTCCGACGTGATTTCCCCTTGTCAGTGATGCAGAAGGAGGGCCTGACAAGGACAGCTGCCTAGTCGTTCGGATGAGACGAAAAACCTAGGTCCCGTGTACACATTGGGGTGCACGTAAAAGATCCCTTGGCATTTGGAATTCGATATAAGAGTAGCCCGTAGCGACGCTGCCCGGGCAAAAATTCCCTCATAGCACACTGTATGGCATATGCCAGTCTTCAATTAGCTCAGGTTAAGTGCATAACAGTAGGACGTTAAACCCCATTTCATTCATTCACTTATCCAAAGCACAATCAACTCTTGATGTTGTCTTATGTGTCAGATTTTTACTGGATTGGAATCCAATCTGCTGCTTAATGCTCATTAATGATTCAATCCAAAAATGGATTCCACTTCTTCTATTTACATTATCTATGTTTTAACTATTATACAGCTAACAGCCCACTCTTTATCTAATCTGGGGGTTGGGATGGCCTAGTGGTCTAGAGTGTCGCGCTTCGACCTCTAGCTGGCCGGTCACCTCTGGCTTGCGGCTATGGTTTCGAGTCCTGGTGTGAGCGTATGTGGCATGGAGATAGGGGCGCCTTCTCAACCTCGTGGGTTTCCTCCGGGCGCTCCGGTTTCCTCCCACGGCTACAGACCCCTACGCGCAAGCAAATTATTGAAATAAATTTTTATAAAAAAAACATATGTTAGTCCCGAAATGACCTAGTTGTGTTGAGTGGACGTTAAACCCCATTTCTCTCTCTCTCTCTTTATCTAATCTGCTTAAAACTACAAGTAATTGGTAAAATCTTTTGATGGGCCTCTTTATTAAAATAATAAGTTTGAGAACATTTATTGTGGATTAATGAGATATGGTCCGAAAAATGCAAATTACAAATTACAATCAAAGGATTTAAAGATAGGTTCCCAGAAAAGTAAGTCACGTGACACAAACATGACCTCTTTTGATCATATATTTTTATAGCAGCCAGGGCATCCTTGACAATTACAATGTTTTGAGAAGGATTTGAAGTTTGAATATGTTTTTAGTCCATATACATATATATACCAGTGAATCCCTTAGTTTGTACGAGGGAATGTGTCTTTAAGAAGCAATAGAAATAGTCAAGAGAAAAGTTAAACCCCTGCTCACTTGCCGTTCATCAACTCGCATTATGCATTCCAGTTGTGATTAGTTTTGTCTTGGTGTCATTGTGCTATGACGGTTATTACAATTTGTAAATGACATGGGAGACAGATCGATATAAAAATCAATAACATTACCATATGGTTCTATCTTGTATGGATTATTCCACACTCCTTTCCTTGCTTGTAAAACTTATTTGGTTTTTCTACAATTTTGACGGAAATATTGATTACTGAATATGATTTATTCTAGTTAACCCTTTAGCAACGGGTGCATGTAGATATTAATTAGCCTAGTGTCCCATAGAAGTGAAGGTCCCTTGTACACATTTGGAATTTGATATAAAAGAAGGCCATTACGCGTAGCTCGCTGCACGGGAAAAATTACCATAATAGTACACTATATGGTGTACATCCGTATGGTGTGTATGCCCGTCTTCATTAGCTCAGTAGGAGCAGAACAGTAGGACGCTATTTCATTTCCTATGAAGTGATCTTTTTCATTAGCTAGACCTCGTCCTTACACTGCCCGATTAACAGAATCAGTAAATGTTTTTTAAATAGTTTATACCTATTCATATGACTCACAAAGGTTTTAAGTTCTAGAGGGGGCATTGGTTTCAGGCGTTTTAGTTTATACATGCTTTACATCCTTTACCGCATAAGCTGACAAGTGCCTCCTATAATTGAAATAATTTCACAATTTATATTTTGCTTCTATTTCAGGCGTAATGCTGTAGATGCTTTTAGAGTAAATGTGATTCACGCCCGACAACAAGTCAGGTCACCCGTAACTAACATCGCTAGGACAAGTTTCTTCCACGTTAAACGCTCCAATATCTGGTTGGCAGCCGTCACTAAACAAAATGTTAACGCAGCAATGGTCTTTGAATTCCTTTTTAAAATGGTAGAAGTTATGCAGTCCTATTTTGGAAAGATCTCAGAAGACAACATAAAGAACAACTTTGTTCTTATTTATGAGATTCTCGATGGTAAGATGTTCGGCATTTACTGTTTGAATGGCATTTAGTAATAAAACGCTATTCACTATTTAATTGGGGTCCAGTTTCTACAAGGATTCTCTTGTTACATTATTGTGCTTGAAAACAATGAGAGATTCATTTTAGAAATAGATGGAACATGCGCATAAAGATCCCTTGACAGTTGGAATTTGATATCGAGTAGGCTGCAGTGCCGCTGCCACGGGCAAAATTTCACTCATAGCACACTGTATGGCATAAGCCTGTCTTCAGTTAGCCCAGGTTAGGTGCAGAGGCGTAGGACGTTAAATCACATTTCATTCATTCATTAGCTCAGTTCGGAGATAAACCCAATTTTATTTCATTTCAGTTGTTTGTTAGACTAAAAGTCTGCTTCTGGAAGTGATAGAACCTGTTGAAATTAGCTTTATAGTCCGCTTAATAGTTTTGAATAATGATATTAATTTGCTCATGAGACTGTAGAATTGAAAAGAAACTTTAATCCGAGGGGGTTGGGATGGCCTAGGGGTCTAGAGTGCCGCACTTCGACCTCTAGCTGACCGGTCACCTCTGGCTTGTGGCTGTGGTTTCGAGCCCTAGTGTGAGCGTATGTGACATGGAGATAGGGGCGCCTTCTCAACCTCGTGGGTTTCCTCCGGGCACTCCGGTTTCCTCCCACTGCTAAAGACCCCTACGCGCATTGAAATAAAATTAAACCATATGTTAGTTTCGAAATGACCGTGTTGTGTTTAGAGGACGTTAAACCCCATTTCTCTCTTTCTCTCTCAAAACTTTAATCCAATTTTTATACGCCCACATTTTCATGTGGACGTATTATGTCGTCGCCCCTGTCCGTCCGTCCGTCCGTCCGTCCGTCCGTCCGTCCGTCCGTCCGTCCGTCCGTCCGTCCGTCCGTCCGTCCACAATTGTTTGTGGACCCTCTACAGGTCACAATTCTTGTCCGATTTTGACGAAACTTGAAATATAGGTTTATCCCCAAAAGATCTCGGCTGCTTTCGATATTGGCACGTATCGAATCAAAACTTCATGGATTATGGCCCCTGATTGTACGAAAAATCACGTTTTTAGCTTGTGGACCCTATAGAGGTCACAATTTTGAACCGATTTTGATGAAACTTGACATGCATGTTTATATCCCAAAGATCTTAGTTCCTTTTGATATTTGCGCCTATCGGAACGTAATTTCCTGAATTATGGCCCCTGATTGTCCGAAAAATCACCTATTTTAGCTCGTGGTACCTCTGGAGGTCACAATTATTATCCGATTTGAAAAACCGTTCGATTATGTCACCGTTACACCCTAAGGAAGGTTGAGTTCAAATTTCGGGAAAATCGGACCAAAATTACCATACAAAATGACCGCCGTTCGTACGCGAATACTGTTAAAAAATGGTATATCCAGGTTGTGGACCCTGTAGAAATCACAATTTTAATTTGATTTTGATGAAACTTGAAATGCATGGTTATAACCCAAAGATCTTGGTTCCTTTCAATATTTGGGCATATCAGATTGTAACTTCCTGAATTATGGCCCCTAATTATACGCAAAATCGTCTTTGTTTAGCTTGTGGTCCCTCTGGAGGTTACAATTATTATCCGATTTAAAAAATCGTTTGATTATATCACCGTTACACCCTAAGAAAGGTTGAGTTCGAATTTCGGTATAATTGGACCAAAATTGCCATACAAAATGGCCGCCATTCGTACGCTAATACTGTTAAAATATGGTATATCAAGGTTGTGGACCCTGTAGAGGTCACAATTTTAATTCGATTTTGATGAAATTTGAAATGCATGGTTATAACCCAAAGATCTTGGTTCATTTCGATATTTGGGCATATCGGATTGTAACTTCCTGAATTATGGCCCCTGATTATACGCAAAATCGTCTTTGTTTAGCTTGTGGTCCCCCTGGAGGTCACAATTATTATCCGATTTAAAAAATTGTTTGATTATATCACCGTTACACCCTAAGGAAGGTTGACTTCGAATATGGAAAAATTCGGAACAAAATGGCCGCCGCGTGTACACGATTACTGTTATAAAATGGTATATCAAGGTTGTGGACCCAGTATAGGTCACAATTTTGATTCAATTTTGATGAAACTTTAAATGCATGGTTATAACTCAAATATCTTGGTTCCTTTCGTTATTTGCACATATCAGATCATAACTTCCTGAATTATGGCCCCTGATTGTCCGAAAAATCGCCTATGGTCCCTCTGGAGGTCACGATTATTATCTGATTTAAAAAAAAGTTTGACTCTATCACCGTTACACCATATGGAAGGTTGAGTTTGAATTTCAGAGAAATCGGACCATAATTGCCAGACAAAATGGCCACCGTTTGTACGCTAATAGTGTTAAAAGTTGTGGACAATGTGGACCCAGTACAGGTCACAATTTTAATTCGATTTTGATGAAACTTGAAATGCATGTTTATATCCTAAAGATCTTGATTCTTTTCGATATTTGCGCATATCAAATTGTAATTTAATGAATTATAGCCTTTGATTGTAGGAAAAATAACTTTCGGTTTTGCTTGTTCTCTATCCATCTCTCGAAAATGTGGGCGTATCCTGCCTGGCAGCCGCTGGTTTTATTTTTTCAGAAATACTAGATTTTGGTTATCCTCAGAACACAGATACTGGAATATTAAAAACATTTATAACTCAACAAGGTGTAAAATCACAGGTAAATAAAAACACACCTTCGTTGGTTGGTTGTTATATTTGGTGGTCAACCTGATTAGAGCGCCAATACCACTCTTGTTGTAACTGAATAATATGTTTCAATCTTTATTCTGGTCAACAATTTGTACTATTTTACAATATTTCAATTAAAAAATGATATAAATTTCATCTTAACACACCTAATTTTAAAAATTGGAAAAATTCAACTACATGCCGTAACATGGTTTGAAAAGCCTTACGTAAGCACTTTCAAATGCAACTTGGATTTAAACATATTTTCGAACCCTCTGGGCAAGTAAGATAGGTTGTTATGGATAATTTACACAACAGGTAGGACACTTAAACATCTTGTTGTTAGAATAAGGCTAATTTTTTTTCTGGACCTGTCAAGCCAGCAAGAGTGTTATTGTCCCTTTAAAATACAGATCTTTATTTCTTTTCATTTTTAAATACCTTTCGATGGCCTACACTACATGAAGATCTGACAAGTTATAGTGGGTATTCATGTCAGAGGTCAATCAACAATCAGCGTTGACGTTTCTAGTAGTTAACGTTTGGTTGGGACAAAAAACCGAGGTCCCGTGTACACATTGGAGGGCATGTAAAAGATCCCTTGGCAGTTGGAATTGATATAAGAGTAGGCCGTAGCGCCGCTGCCAGGGCAAAATTACCCTCATAGCACACTGTATGGCGTATGCCCGTCTTCAATAAGCTCAGTAGGACGTTAAACCCTATTCATTCATTCATTCTAGTAGTTTACCCACAGACTAATATCCCTCACATCATCCAGAACCCATCAATGATAACATCTCTCCCAGATCCCAGTGTAGTAACTTGACTTAAAATGGGGTTTAACGTCCTACTGTAATGCACCTAACCTGGGCTAATGGAAGACGCCGACGGGCCTACACCATGCAGTGTGATATGAGGGAAATTTTGCCCGGGCAGCAGCGCTATGGCCTACTCTTATATCGAATTACAACTGCCAAGGGATCTTTTACGGGCGCTCACATGTGTAAACGAGACATCGTTTTTTTTTTGTCCCATCTGAAAGACTAGGCAGCTGTCCTTGTCATGTCCTCCTTCTGCATCACGCTGGAAAATCGAGATGAACTTTCTCGGCCAATGCAGGGATCAAACACCCGAACTCCAGACTAGCGAACCAGTGCCTTATCCACTTAGCCACCGTGATTTCCTCCAGTATAGTAAAACAAAATTTGAACCATAAAAACAAAGGGAAATAGGAACTGTGTTTGAATCAGATTGGGTCTTGGTTCTAATAATAATAATAATAATCGCGTCATTTTACAAGGGTAGCAAATTAGGCCTGAGGCCTTTTTCCAATTTGGCCCTTGGTACAGATCGTCTATGATTAGTTATTGTTATAATAACTTTCGAGAGGTTGCGTGGCCGAATGGTCTATGGCGCGCGCTTTGGATCATAATGTCTGGTTTCGATACCAGAATTGTGTGTGTCAAGGAGTAGATTCGCTTGCATTACCTCATGGGTTTTCTCTAGGGCCTATGGTTTCTTTTCACATCTAAAGACCCCACGCGCAATCGAATTATTGAAACAAAATTGAACCATGTGTTAGTCTCAAAATAAATAGTTTGAATTGAGTAGAAATTAAACTCCACTTCTTTCTGTAAAATGTAAGTCTTGTGAGTTCTTATCACTAGGGATCTGGTATCATTTAAACTTGGTTGTTTTGCTCTTTAATTAATATAATAGCCTTTAATTTCAAAAAGGGTTATTATCAAATATCAAAGGACATTTTAAAATAAAAGGCTATTGTATTAATTAAAGAGCAAAACAACCAAGTTAAAGGATACCAGGGGCCGTATTTATAAAAATTCTTAGAGTTTTCTTAACTTTTACTCTAAGACTTCCTAAAACAACATTTAGTTAAAAGTTACCTTCTAGAAATATTTATAAAGGGTCTTAGAGTAACTTTTAACTAAATGTAAGACTTGGGTACTAACCAAACTAAATTTGTCACGAAAAGAATCCCACCCATGTCCATTCGATATCTCCTTATCAACTCGTCATTGTTGTACTCCACTAAGAAATCTCTGCTTGTTTTAAACTCTCTTAGGCGGCGTACACGGACGGCCATGTTAACCAAGATAAGAGTACTTTTAACAAGTTAGGAGTAATTCTTAAAGTAAAATGTTTTATAAATAGGTCTAAGGGAAATCTACAAAGTAAGGAGTAATTTTTGACAGTTAAGAGTTGATTTCAACTCTTAGAATGTTTATAAATACGGCCCCAGATCCCTAGTGTATACATCTACTATATATAATAACAAAATTCTTTTCTGGACTTACTTACTTCCAGTCGTCCCCTGTTGTACGTGACAAGGAGTAGAGGTTCGCCTGTCCAACCTCATTGGTTTTCTCTGTGTCCTCTGGTTATCTCCCACGGCTAAAGACCCCTACATGCAAGCAAATTATAGAAATAAAACTAAACCATATGTTAGTCCCGAAATGACCTAGTTTGTGTCGAGTGGACGTTTAACCTCATTTCTCTCTCTCTCTCTCTCTCTTCCAGTCGAAAGAAGAAACGGCTCAGATAACTTCACAAGTAACTGGACAGATAGGATGGCGTCGTGAGGGTATCAAATACCGTCGTAATGAATTGTTCCTGGATGTCTTGGAATCGGTCAATCTTCTCATGTCCCCTCAAGGTATTGTATGCTACTAACATTGCACAGTACAGTCTCTATCAAACATTAACGTCTCTCGGCATTGTTTCCATTTTGACGACATCACAGAAATGTACTCGTCAAAATGGCAACAGTAGTTAACATCCTGGACCTTCAGGATTTCTCAAGGATCTCACTTCTTATAGTGGGCGAAGCTTACCTAGTTGTTCGGATGGTACAAAAAATACTAGGTCCACATGTGTGCACAAAAAGAACACCAATCTAATTGACATTGAATAACAGAAATTGAAATATCTTATAGTGAGATCTACGCGCCAGATAGGCTAAGCTTACCAAGTTGTTCGGATAGTACAAAAAATACTAGGTTCACATGTGTGCACAAAAAAGAACACCAATTTAATTGACATTGAATAACAGAAATTGAAATATTGGTTTGAGTAGAAAATATTCAATCATTATTGTCAGTGAGAATAACAGACTGTACTGTACATGGGTAAATCAATCAAATAGAATAGATTTAGCAAAAATGAGTTTAGTAATTTAGCAATAACGAGTTTAGCAATAACAAGCTTAGTAATTTAGCTATAATGAGTTTAGTAATTAAGCAATAATGAGTTTAGTAATAATGAGTTTAGTAACGAGTTTAGTACAAAGTTTAGTAATTAGCAATCACAAGTTTAGTAATAAGCTATAACGAGTTTAGTACAAAGTTTAGTAATTAGCAATCACAAGTTTAGTAATAAGCTATAACGAGTTTAGTAATTTAGCAATAACGAGTTTGCAATAACAAGTTTAGTAATTGGCAATCACAAGTTTAGAAATTAGCAATACTGAGTTTAGTGAGCAGCGGTAACAAGTTAAGCAATAATGAGTTTAGCAAATAGTTAATAATGTTTCTGATTACAAGAATATAGCAAAAAAACAAACCATTAAATATATAAAAGATGCAGTCGTACACCAAATACATGGTAATTTACCCAAAATTTGGAGCAGAGCAATGTAATTAACTGCTGTTGGTTGTTCAATCTATTCCTGACTCCTGATATTGAATGCATCCTATTGATTTGAAATTTTTTGGACCCAAAAATAGTTTTTGAATCAGAATCATTTTGTTTGTACATAACTTAATTTTCAAGTGTATGTTTAGATTTTGTATATGACTAAATGCCATAAGTCTACGAACTAAATATATCTTTAATTCACATTATTGCACTTAATCCTTTCATTACTGGTTGCTGTGGTAACCATCCTACAACTAAGACCATTCTACTATAGCTATTACTTTAATAGAAATTGGGCAGGGGCTGGTTGCTCAAAGCTCCATTAACATTAAAGATCCGTTGAAATGAAGATAACGGATCTTAAACTTTGAAGGGACGGGGAGAAAGATTGTTGCTGGAAGCCCGAAAGCCCTTTTAACGTGTCGTTAACTTTTATACTTAACGATGGTATTGGGATCCCGATATCTGTTTAACGATAGCTTTAAAAAAACCTAGTTTTGAGCAACTGGCCCCTGGGCGTATTTCCACTATACATGTAGCTATTACTTTAATAGAATTGGGCAGGGGCTGGTTGCTCAAAGCTCCATTACCTTTAACGATTCGTTAACTTTGTCGGGACAGAAAGAAATATTGTTGCTGGAAGCCCTGTGTCGTTAACGTTAACGTGATGTTATATTTTATGAAGGTATTGGGATCCGTTATCTGTTTAACGATAGCTTTGAAATAACCTAGTTTTGAGCCCCTGGTGAAAGATCCTACAGAAAGTTTGATTCCGACGTGATGATCACAGGTGACTGGACCCTTTTGGTCATTGTCACCACCTTTAGTTGGCTGAATGGTTAGCGTGCGCGCTGCATCATGACCTCTGTCATTGAGTCAACTGGCTTGGTTTCGATTCCCCGTTGTACGCGACAATGAGTAGGCATGGCCTGTCCAATCTTGTGGGTTTTCTCAGTTCCTCCATTTTTACTCCCACTGCTAAAGACCCCTACGCACAAGCGAATTATTTAAATAAAAAATTAAACCATATGTTAGTCCCGAAATGACCTATTTTGTGTCAAGTGGACGTTAAATCCCATTTCTCTCTCTCTCTCTCTCTCTCTCTCTCTCTCTCTCTTTGTCACGGGATCCCAGGTAAAATTTGTGTGTATCTGTTGACCCAGCGAGCCAGCGAGTCCCATGTAATGAAAGGATTTAAACAGTTACATTGTACACATTTGTTTTATTTTATTAATTAGCTGTCTTACACCTTAGTTTATAAAAACAAATTAGCTGTCTCACTCCTTAGTTTTATATCAAAACATGAATTATCTCCCTTACTCCTTATTTTTAATAAAGAAATTAGCATATCAGATAATATTGTGTAAAATACATATCACAAATATATCTTCGCCTTCTCGCTCTTAGCACTATCTTCTACATGTATTTGTTCAAACTATGCATTACTCTATGTGTTTATATTCGCTATTTGTCTGCGTGTACAGGCCTGGCTGAGTAGCGGGGGGTAGGGGGGGGCTTTACCCCTCCCCAATAATCTTAAGGTTATTGCAGCCCCTGGACCCTCGTCTATATCGACTTAGGATGGAAGTCCACCCCCTGTTCAAGAATTGCTTCTGCCGGCCCTGGGGTAGGTTATTGCGGCCCCTGGACCCTCGTCTATATCGACTTAGGATGGAAGTCCACCCCCCCCCCCCATTCAAGAATTGCTTCCGCTGGCCCTGGTGTAGAATTAGAATCCTTATCAATTGATAACTGATAACTCCGTGTATTGATCAATTGATCAATAATTATTGATAGGGGAGAGAGATATCTCTAGACTTGTCTCGAAGTTCTGTTAATTCTCAGGGCGACGAGATGACAGAACGGTTGTTCGAATTGATTGCCATTTGTCACATATTCTTAAAGTGTTAACAGGATTGTTATGTAGTAGAATTAGAAGTCTTTGAAGGAAGAACTTTCCTTAATTTCAATTTCAATTTCAATGAAGAAAATTGATTAATTAATACAAATGTAATGGTAATTGAAAAGTTCTTTGAAGAAATTTCCTTCAAATTTACAATTAAAAGAAAAATCATTAATTGATATCGAATTCAGAAGTAATTGAAAATGTTTTTGAAGAAGTATGATTCCAATTTAAATAAAGTAAAATGATTATTTAAAATGATCCTTTATATATATAAGCTTTGATGTTGAATATTATATGTCTTAATAATTTAGATTTCTTCTTGAAGGAACCTTTAAATCTTGGCTGTATTCTGCCCTATGATAAAGGGACTATGTTTTATTTCCTCTAAGATGTTTTGAAATCAGCAAGTAAATCTTCGATGATGAAAATCTTAATGTACTTCAAAAACCTGTCGTATTTTTTTTTATCTTTATTCAAAACTTATTAGTTATTTTTTTTTTTTACGAAAAATGATAAAATAATTAATATGTTCATATGCAATGGATTTTGTATGATTTTGATTGTACAGATTTCTAAATTCTCTGAAAGTATGAATTTGTGCTGCATTAATCAGTTGTATTTTCAATATTTCTGCTGCTTAATTAATCAAAGCTCAAATTGATTATTTAACATGTATTTTAAAAATTTACGCGTACAGATTCCATTGTGTGGTGTGAAGATAATAAGCGTTTTTGTTGTACATCGAGAATCCATCGTCTAATATCTACTTCTGATGGTTGAAACCTGGGCTCTTGATTCCATAATATTTGTCAATCATGACCTTCACTGTGAACTTGACAGCTGGCTAGTCATTCGAATGGGACGAAAAACCGAGGTCCCGTGTACAAATTGGAGTGCATGTAAAAGATCCCTTGGCAGTTGGAGTTCGATATAAGAGTAGGTCGTAGCTCCGCTGCCCGGGCAAAACTTCCCTCATAGCACACTCGGTATGGCGTATGCCCGTCTTCAATTAGACCAGGTTAGGTGCACAATAGTAGGACGTTAAACCCCATTTCATTCATTCATTCAGACTTGACTGTCAATTAATATACCATTAATATAGGTATTTCAAATGATTTAATTTAAAAACACAATAAATGCAGTTAAATATCTAGCACTTTATGTTTATGAATTGATATTATTTTGACTTTTATTATATAAATTGATTCATATTTTGATTAAATCGAAAAATTGTTAGATTTTTTCTCCGACCAAAATGTCTCACTTATTAACAAAAATTGACTGGCTAGCAAGATTATGACAGAAGTAAGAGCTCTGGTTGAAACACACGGCCATTAAAGCATCTTTTATTTTGAAGGGGGGAATAGTTCATAGTTCCCTTATACTTAAACGACGCTTTACAACAATGCATCAAGCTACAAAATACCCTTATAAGGAAATCAATATAAAAAACATTGCTTCATATTTTCTCTTTTTTGCATATTTCTTGTACCGTACAAAAATCCTGGGAATGGTCTCTCCAAATATTTACTTTTTGTGCTTCTTTCTCTTCTCGCAAAACTTTCGCAAATTAAATTTTTAAAAAAGTTTTCTTTCGATTTACAAGATCTATGTATTTAATTTAACTAAGTCAAATTTGAGAACACATATTTTAGTGACATAACATAACTTTGAGTACACATATTTTAGTGACATAACATAACTTTGAGTACACATATTTTAGTGACATAACCTGAATTTGGGTACACATTTTTTAGTGACATATCATACTTTTAAGCACATATATTTTTGTGACATAATGTAGCTTATTTTAGTTAAAAAAAACTCCTGAGTAAACATTTTTTTGTGACATAACATATCTTATTTTAGTTAATGTAGCATATTTTAGTGACATAGCATAACTTTTAGTACACATATTTTAGTGACATAGCATAACTTTTAGTACACATATTGTAGTGACATAACTTGTTGTAGTGACCTGACATAACATAACTTTTGAGTGCACATATTTTAGTGACATTACATAACTTTGAGTATTGTACACATATTTTAGTGACATAACATTATTGTGAGCTCGCATTATAGTAACAGCATAACTTTGAATACACATTATAGTTACATAGCATAACTTGAGTAGACATCTTTTAGTGTCATTACATTACTTTGAGTACACATATTTTAGTGACAAGTACATGTAACATAACTTTGAGTACACATATTTTAGTGACAAGTACATGTAACATAACTTTGAGTACACATATTTTAGTGACATATATAGCATTACTTTGAGTACACATATTTTAGTGATATAACTTTGAGTACAGATATATTAGTAACATAACTGTGAGTACACATACTTTAGTGACACGTAGCATAACTTTGAGTACACATATTTTAGTGACATGTAACATATCTTTGAGTACACATAGCTCGTCAGTTAAAAAATTAGATTAAGAAACGTCTCTCTAACTATAACTGGGTTTTAGGACAAGTATTGAGTGCCCATGTAGCTGGGCGTATTGTTATGAAGAGTTATTTAAGTGGCATGCCGGAATGTAAGTTCGGCATCAACGATAAGCTTTTAATGGAGAGTAAAGGAAAAAGCAGCCTCGATGATGCAGGAAGAGGTGGCGCGTAAGTAAAATTTTGTAATTTTTCATTGTTTTTTATTTAAAAAAAGTGCTACTTTAACCAACTGTAAATAAGGGTTAGAATTATTTTAATGTATGACTTTTTGTTCTCCCATGTTTTTTGTCTCAAAGAAGAAAAACAGCAATACGAGTTGGGCATCCCCGGTTCAGTTCCTTGTTCAATAAAGCAGACTCACTTTATTTTATGACAAAGCATTTAGGTTTAGAATACACCTCTTTCTATTTTCTTTCAAATAATTCTAGTCGTTTGGATGGGAGGAAGAATCAATCAAATTCAAACTGCCAAGGAATCTTTTATGTGCATGCCAATTTTTACACGGGACCTCGGTTTTTCATCCCATCCGAACGGCTAGACAGCTGTCCTTGTCAGGTCCTCTGTACTGCACCACTGACAAGGGGAAACTTAAGTCGGAAAACCCTGATAAACTTTCTCGGCCAATGCGGGAGCCTAACACTCAACCTTCAGCCAGGGTCTTACACGCTTAGCCAGAATGATTAATACACATTTCTATACATGTAGGGGATCACGGTGGCTAAGTGGATAAGGTGCTGAATCGCTAGCCTGGAGGTCGGGTGTTCGATCCCTGCATTGGCCGAGAATGTTCATCTCGATTTTCCGACATGATTTCCCCTTGTCAGCGATGCAGAAGGAGGTCCTGACAAGGACAGCTGCCTAGTCGTTGGGATGGGACGACAAACCGAGGTCCCGTGTACACATTGGAGTGCACGTAAAAAACCCTTGGCAGTTGGAATTCGATATAAGAGTAGGCCGTAGCGCCGCTGCCCGGGCAAAATTCCCCTCATAGCACACTGTATGGCGTATGCCCGTCTTCAATAAGCTCTGGTTAAGTGCATAACAGTAGGACGTTAAACCCATTTCATTCATTCTTTCATTCTTTACATGTAGTAATGTTTTTAATAGTCTGTTTCTATTTACAGTACTGGTAAAACAGCTATAGCTATTGATGACTGTCAGTTCCACCAGTGTGTTAAACTGAGTAAATTTGAAACAGAACATAGTATTAGTTTTATCCCACCAGATGGCGAATACGAGTTAATGAAGTAAGTGAATGTTATTTACGGTACCATTTGGGAAAACCTCAATCTGATTAAAACACAGATCCAATTTCGTTTCCTTTTTTATAGTTCATAATTTTGTTTTACTTGTCTTTACTACACTTTAGGATCTGGAAGGTTTGTTATTTAACTCGTGTTCAGCTTCAAATGAGGGGTCAGCCAATCAAATTGTCAGTCGAATAGGGGGTTTGACCTCTCTTGCACAGAACTGTGGGTAGACATGAACTCTGACAGATATCAAAACAAAGCAAAGGTAGATCAAAAAAACATAGCCACTTGCAAAAACGATTCTGATTGGTTAATCTAATGACTGACCTTATGGGGTCAAATGTCGTTTTCTACGTCATAGAACGTGATCTCCCACTATAAGTTGTTAGATCTACATGTAGTGTAGGCCATCGAAAGTATAAAATACGAAACGAAATATAGATCTGTATTTTAATTAGATTGGGAAAACCTCTACATCTAGCCTTGGCTGTGTGACGAAGGCCTCCATTAGAACTATTTCCAAGTTTCCGGATTATCAACAATGTCGACGCATTTGAAACATGTTTTATCATGCAAAGATTTCAAAGGCTAAAGTTATTTATCTTTCAAGTTTATCCGATTTTCTTTAGACAGGGACATGTTTCCACTGAAATTTCTACACACTCTTCGGATAAAGCAATTGTGAGAACTTCTTTGTAAAAGCGGCAAGTTAACCTAATAAGTAAACCAGTGCTGCATCGCAATTGTATAGGTGTAGGTACATATATCACTTACCGTGGTACAGCCGAGGCTAGATGTAGGGTACCGGAATCTGCCCAGGTTTGCCGAGTGTTACAGTACCTCAGTAAAACGGCAATATAATTTTAACACAGAGATCATTGCTACGTTAGAAGCAGAAGGAAAACACAAGTTATCCTTTCATATAAATGTCTTTAATGAAGTAAGTAGTGATGGCAAATTGAGTTGAAAGTCCAAGTCAGTGATTGTTTATGATATAATGAACAAAAATGTTGAAATAGGTTAAATATATCTTCTTTGATTGGCATTTAGTAAATGAATATATGGATACACAATTACCGAGTTCAATACTAAGCGATGTTTCTACGAGGTTACTCTCGTCTTTATCAAGCATCGTTCAGCTTTAAGTATCTATCATAGCAATGATCTCTGTGTTAAAATTATATTTGGAATGTATTTAACCAGTTCTATCACATATGTGATACTGACTGACACCAATAATAATGAGTACATTTATAATGTGCTATATCCACAAACCAAGTTTATGCTCAAAGCGCTACACAATTACTATCCCGGTCTCTAGGATTCAGGTAAGCCTGCTTACCTCCCTTTACAACTCTTAGAAAGAGCTCCAACATAATATGCAGCTTCAACTTGAAGTTTCAAGGAGCGCAACAGTTTTTTGTGTCAAATACACCATCCTACCGGTACCCATTTACAGCTGGGTAGACTGGAATGCAGGGATGAAGTGTATTTTTCAAGGACACAAGAACTCGGCGCACAATTCGGGTCTCGAACCTGCAACCGCTAGGTTACAAATCCTACTCTCTAACCGTTGCACCAAATCCCTCCCTTCGTATTGTCCTTTAATGAAGAAGTTACATATCGTTTATAGTACCTCAGTTAAAGATTTATTTTAATTTGTTTATTATTTCAGATATAGAACAACCAAGGACATTAGTCTACCATTCCGTGTTATACCGTTAGTCAGAGAAGTTGGTCGACAAAAAATGGAAGTCAAGGTCGTTGTCAAGTCAAACTTCAAGCCTTCACTTCTGGCCCAGAAAGTTGAGGTATAGTTTTATAGGGTTACATTTTATTTTATTACAGTTTTAAGAGACGGTTTTTGTTCTGAAATGAGTCAGATGGAAAGAGCACTGGATTAAAATTTCTAGGCTAAAATCTGAGTGTGCAGCGGATAAACTCAGGAATTTTCGAGCCCAGCCCTCTCTTTTCAGGGGTAGTGCCTGTAAAACTAACTTGAAGGATAATCTTTTAATGGCATTTAGCGAACGGGAAACACATTAACAGAACAGTTTTATGGGATACATTGTGCTTGATAACGATAAGACGATACTTGTCGAAACGTCGTGCTTTAGAATAAACTAGTGATTGCATCCCATAAAAACTGTTTTCTGTTAACTTGAAGGAATATGAATAGTTTTTCGGATGGGAAGAAAAACTGAAGTGCTCCTCTGTATTTATTTCTTACACATAAATAAAAGAACCGTAAAAAAGACGTGCATAATATGCCTTGCAGTGGGCTATGAGGTAATGGCTTCCCAGTCGGCAGCGGCCTATTCTTCATCAAAGTCCAACTGTCAAGTATTCTTTTAGTAACGTGCAAACCATGTTGCTACTGTTCTGCATCACTGAGAAGACGAAACCACGCTTAGTTCGTCAATCGAATACTCTAGAAAGCTTGTTAACAAGCTGGCCAAAATTGTCGTCTTCAGCGAAATCAGTCTCCATAAAGTGATCATTAAAATCGAGAAAAGTTTCCTCCTGACTGTTTCTGCTCAAATCTTTCTTATGAATACTCGAGGAGCAACCATTTTGGAAAAAGAGCTCTTTAATTTTTTATTCTGAGGTTCTTTGTAGTTTAGTTGTAGGTTAAATATTAATATAACTGATTACTCAAATTTTAAACTTTAAACGCACTAATTTATGTACACATGCACTAAACACTAATTATATAAATGACATTTCTGTTATAACATTATTATATTTTGTTTTATTACCCGGATATTGACATAGGTAAGATAACTTTGTTGATACTTAGATAAGCAAATCTCTCACAAAATATAAATAGTAAACACCCTCTGTAGGGCCTAAGGCCTTGATAAATAAAAATATATTTACTGTAATTGAAAACATTAAAAAATAAAAACAACAGTTCTATGAAAACAATTACTGTATTTTACTTGGAGCTACATTTCTATCATGATTTTCAAACATAATTCTGATACAGTCGTAAAAAATGATATATGTATCTTTTTACAATCCTAACATTATAGTTTAATTGAGTTTCCATTCTGGAATATATTACTATGGTAATGCAAATAAGTTGTTTTTTTAGTTTCATGAATTATGTTTTATATACATTTGATAAGTAAAATGTTTATTTGTGTTTTTTTTATCGTTTTATTATAGGTTCGAATTCCTACGCCATTGAATACAAGTGGTGTACAAGTGATCTGTATGAAGGGAAAAGCTAAATATAAAGCGAGTGAAAATGCTATAGTATGGAAGTAAGTAATTGGTGCCGTTTCGTCGCTGATCAGAGGCGTCACTAGGACCCAATTAGATCCGGGGCTCAGACCCAACTCGTACATATTTTCCAGTATTCTTTTTAATAACGACATGACGTTGCCGTGGGTATTTTATTGATGTTTCAAACCGCGGATTATTTTTGTCGATATAATAATATAGTTTTTAAAACGAATACTGGGTACGAGTTCTTGTGAACTAAAATTTAATGTGATATTGTTGTCCCGCTAAACATACACGACGGGTAAACTAGGTCATGCACGATCTTTCTACACTATTTTCAGTCAAATATATATTTAGTTATATAATACTGTATTAAACTGTGCACGTGCAGGCAATTGAGGAAATCTACGGTGGGCCAGAAAGGACAATCCAGAAAAGCTTCGCACTGGAAAGCTTCTCTTCCGTACTCGGGACATTCGAAATAATGATAGAGAAAAGTAGTGAAATTATTGCAAATTATCGATTTTGTCTGCTCAAAATAGATCAGGGGCACACATGAAAAGATCCGGGGCAGGTGCCCCCTGTGCCACCCCCTAGTGACACCACTGTCGCAGATAGATCTTGAGGGACGTTGGATGGTCGAATGGTTAGCACATGCAGGCTGTAGGGGGGGGGGGAATGGTTAGCAAGTGTGCAGACTGTATCATACATGTAAGGTCTGTCATTGAGACATCTGGCATTGTTTCAATTCCTCCAGTTGTACGTAACACAGAGTAGGGTCATCTGTCCAACAACAGAAGTTTTCTCATCTTCCTCCCACTGCTAAAGACCCCTACACACAAGCGAATTGTTGAAGTAAAATCGAACCATGGGGTTAATCCGGAAATGACCTAGTTTGTGTTGAGTAGACTAAAAGATTAAATTAATCGCCAATGCAACGAGGGTTCTATCCCAGCTCAGGGCAAGAACTTTATCGTTGTAAGTGAGAGGGATATTCGGTCTTCCATCCGATCAGGCAGATTTCCCCGGAGTTCTTCGGTTTCTTCCTTCAGTAATGATCGAAATCATTCGCACGATCTGTGCCAAGGGCCAAATTGAAAATAAGTCTCAGGCTTAATTTGCTACCCTTGTAAAATGACGAGATTATTATTATTATAAATTTAAGTTACTACTGTGATATTGTTTTTATTTATGCATATAATATTTTCTGTGATATAATTTAACCTGTCTCAAAATAATCATCATATGTTTGGCGCAATATGGCCCGGTTGGTGCTGACGTGCCATAAAATCACATTTCTTTCTTTCTTATTATTATAATCTATGCTATAAATATACTCACATTGATTTAATCTAAACTCGTCAAGTTTCTTTGCAAGCGGCCGTAGATTGATGATATTTCACACATCTTCTGTAAATATTGGAACGGAATTGATTCGTTTTTGGACCCGGGCACTCCGGTTTCCTCCCACTGCTAAAGACCCCTACGCGCATTGAAATCAAATTAAACCATAAGTTAGTCCCGAAATGACCTTGTTGTGTTAAGTGGACGTTAAACCCCATTTCTCTCTCTCTCTCTCCCGTTTTTGGACTACTAGACTTTCACAATGATGTAGTCTCCAAGGGATTACTATAGTATTTTGGGGGTTGGGATGGCCGAGTGGTCTAGAGTGCAGCACTTCGACCTCTAGCTGGCCGGCTGTGGTTTCGAGCCCTGGTGTGAGCGTATGTGTCATGATGCCTTCTCAACCTCGTGGGTTTCCTCTCGGCACTCCGGTTTCCTCCCACTGCTAAAGACCCCTACGAGCAAGCGAATTATTAAAATAAAATTGAACCATATGTAAGTCCCGAAATGACCTAGTTGTGTTGAATGGATGTTAAACCCCATTTCTCTCTCTCTCTCTCTCTCTCTCTCTCTCTCTCTCTCTCTCTCTCTCTCTAGTGCTTATTGACACATCTAGTCATTAAGTAACACTTCAGTTTTAATGATTTTTACCCATCTCTAGACTATCTTTGAATATAATGAAATAAAAATGTGTTTTTTAGAATCAAGAGAATGGGAGGTATGAAAGAATGCCAACTTAGTGCTGAGATAGAACTTTTAAATACTAATGATAAGAAGAAATGGACGAGACCACCAATCTCAATGAACTTTGAGGTGAGCCTACACTATCATTTATATATTTATCATCAATATATCTGGAGCCACAGTGGCTCATTGAGTTAGGATTTTTTTTCCACATGATGCACAATCTGATTAAAACACAGATCCAATTTCGTTTCGTTTTTTATAGTTCAAAATTTTGTTTTACTTGTCTTTACTACACTTTAGGATCTGGGAGGTTTGTTATTTAACTCGTGTTCAGCTTTAAATGAGGGGTCAGCCAATCAAATTGTCTGTCGAATAGGGGACTTGACCTCTCTTGCACGGAACTGTGGGTAGACATGAACTCCGACAGATATCAAAACAAAGCAAAAATAGATCAAAAACATAGCCACTTGCAAAAACGATTCTGATTGGTTAATCGAATGACTGAGCTTATGGGGTCAAATGCCATTTTCTACGTCATAGAACGTGATCTCCCACTATAAGTTGTTAGATCTACATGTAGTGTAGGCCATCGAAAGTATAAAAAACGAAACGAAATATAGATCTGTATTTTAATTAGATTGCATGATGCAGGGCCAGGCAAGGAATAATGTAGAGTTGTTTGGATGGTACAAAAAATGAGGTCCCATTGGCATGCACATAACAAATCTCTTGGCAGTTGGAATTCGATACATCTGTTGTGTGCCAGTTGTAATTAAGTTGTTTTATATAGATAGGAATGTGGTCATATATTGTTGTCAAATCTCTCTATCTGTCCTACCATTGTTTCTGGATACTCTAGAACTCTAGAGGCTAAAGTTATTATGTGATAGACTTGAAATTTATACACAGTATTACACAGTAGTGATAACATTCCTGCTGCGGACCCATGACATGATGCCTCACTATAACTACAATAATTACAGAGCTAGGGTAAAATGCAATCTGCTGTTTGAGTTATACCCGTAATTCATTTCTCTCTCATAATATTATAGCATTACAAGATTTATATCTCTGATTGGAGTTATCTCCCTTTAAAGACTACTGCTGCCAGATATAATGAATAAGTTTCATTGTTGTATGAAATCCCAGTGTAGTAGAAATTCAGAGTTCTTTTGATTGAAATTTTAACTCTGTATTGCTAGCACCATATGTGGTCTTATTGCAGTTCGCATTTTCTTCTCTTCTTTCGGACAGTTCATTTGTGACGACAACTTTACGAGGGTCGCTATAAATAAAGCACAGGGTTCTTCTACACAGAGTCAAACATGTTTAAATCGCAAGGAAACTTGTATACATAGAATATTTATCATTGTTAATTTAACATAAGAAGCACTATTAATGAATAATAATTACTATGGTTGATTGAGCTAAGACCTTTCAACAAGATGTCACAAGTCTTTGCGAAGTCTTGTTGAAAAGTCTTAGCATAATCAACCATAGTAATTGTTATCAATTAATAGTGTTTTATTTTTCAATTCTAAATGCTATTCAATAAATTGTTGTTTTAATTTTATCGATTTCAAAACTAATTATTATTATCTTCTACAGGTACCATTTGCTCCATCTGGTTTCAAGGTTCGATATTTGAAAGTATTTGAACCGAAGATGAACTACAGCGATCACGATGTTATTAAGTGGGTGAGATACATCGGCCGTAGTGGATTGTATGAGACAAGATGCTGAAATAAAACGTACATAATAATACATAATGAACATCAACAAAACATTGTCAGAACTAAGGTCAAAGGTCAAAATAAAAATACCTGTGTTGTTTACGGTCAACCGACTGACTCAATTTGTTCGAGCCAAATTTGCTGAACCTAAACTTTCTATAATCTCCGGTATTGGCACGTTTACTTCTAGACAATCTCTCCAACATTGAATTTCGAGATTTTCAAGAAACTTACTCAGCAATAGAAAGGCTTGGAAATCATAATACATCCTCACCCCCCCCCACCCCCCCATAAAGAGATTTTCCAACAGACAGACCCTATTTCATGGGCCCAGTAACTGTATAAACACAGATGTTTTTTTTGCTTGGCCTTAACAAAGCCGTTAGTTATATAGTCACAAACTTATTATTATATAGATGAAGTAAGAAAGAATTTGACACCAGACCGACAACCCAAAACTATCAAAACTCCCGTTGGTCGTGCTCAACAATTTTACGGTCTGATCCACAGTCTGATTTAGTTTGTTTTCATAAAAAAAACACATTTTAATAATGTGAACTACAACATAAAAAACTTTTGTCAGAAGTTTTAAACCTTATCTAAATAAAAATAATGAAATTTGTCATGAATAGAGATACGTACAAAATATATCCTTATGTATTCTGTTTTTTAATTTCACAACAATCCATGAAACATGGGAATCGAGTCAATCAGACTGGAGCCATTCCAAACTCTTTCAGATCTTCCCCGGGGTCTGTCCTATTGTCGGTTCTCAATTCTTTCTCTGTATGTAGGTATAAATAATATGTATCTGTATTATAACGCTGGTACTGAATTGAGATTACCGTATATCCTCGAATAGAACCCGGGGATAAGGGGGTGTTAAGATAAATACAACCCGGGTCTCGAATAGAACCCGGGTCTAACGTAAAAACTGAATACTCCCTGCCAAAATATAAATTAATTGATGACCCCTGCACAGGAAGTAGAATTGTCTCATGACACGCACAGAGAGTTTAGCCTTCGTTTTTGCAAGACCGACCCTGTCTGCTTGTTTTACTTGTCCAAAATGTCACTCCTATAGACAATTTTGAAGCATTCATTCGGGTCTGAAAAAATACAACCCGGCCTCGATTATAACCCGGACATCGAATAGAGCCCGGGGGTCGAAAGGTGCTTAACGAAATAGAACCTTGGGGTTGTATTCAAGGAAATACGGTATGTCTTTTCATAAATTAACCTGATAATTTGAGTTGAGAAATTCCATCTTTACTTGACACATCATTTTATTCAATCATCAAACCGAGTGGTTTTAATTTCGTTGCTTGGTTGCATTTACTTCTTCGTGCGGGTGAGTTCTTCAAAAAAGCCGAAGACTCAATCAATCATGCTTGTTTTTTGGACAATTGCTCCTCGATTGACGGACTTCAATATTTGACATGAATAACATCACAATGGCAAGTTGCCTTCAATGACATCATGGTAGGTTCCTGGTTTATATAGCACGCCTGTTGCCATGACGTTGCCATGGTTCCTTCTTCATAAAGTATGCTAGTGCCGGTGTGTGTTAATAAAGATGGATAACATGCTACTATTATATAAATTATTATTTATTTAGATATTTCTGCGTTATAAAATTAAAAACTGTGCCAGACTACTTTTGTTGAAACCATATAATAGAGTCTACGCGTAGAAGAATTCATTTACTTACATAGGTATAAAATGGTGGTATTGCGAACAATAATAATTTACGTATTTTGTCCATAAACATCGCAGAGTTTGTTTTAGGAATATAATTTAAAATTGTTCCAGACATACTTTGTTGAATTTAGGCGTAGAAGAATTCATTTACTTACATACATAGAAAATTGTCGAATTGCGAACAATAATTATTAACGTATTTTGTCAATAAACATCGCAGATTTTGTTTTAGGAATTGGTGCATTCATTTATATCATATCATTGTTTGAATTATATATATTATGTCCGTTAATGAGTTGAAATATTTGAGACTTATCGTAGAATAACATATTATGTTAATATTTTTATCTGGTGTGCTGCTTATCCAGACATTACACTTAACCATGGAGTGGGTGGGGGGCAGTTGGTACGAGCCTAGGATTTTAAGGGAACGATTGGTTAGCGTTTGCACCTTTTTTCATAAAGTCTGTTTTTGAGTCAAATGGCATGGTTTCCCTTCTCTTGTTGTACGTGGCAAGGAGTAGGGACGTCTGCCCAACCTAGTGGGTTTTCTCCAGGTCCTCCGGTTTCCTCCCTCTGCTAAAGACCCCTACGTGCAAGTGAATAAAATAGAACCATATGTTTGTCCCGAAATGACGTAGATTTTATGTCAAGTGGATGTTAACCCAATTTCTCTCTCTCTCTCATCTACCTTGTCCAGTTTATTTGCAACATTCCTATTGTTCTATGACCTTAAATTAATTCTTAGGTTAGAATAGTTTGGTGTAAAAGTTTCTATAGCTAGTTTAAACATACATTATGCAAGAGCTAAATCTGTCTATTGCAGGTCTTTCTTTAGGCCTTTGACAAGACATTTATTAACTTCACATGACCCTAATCATCTCTAGACGCCTTCTGGTGCTCTTTATTGTCAACATATTTAAATAAGATATGGTGTTAATGATTTAATTTAATTTAATTTAAAAATGGATAATCAAGACTTGATTATCAAAGCAATGATAATCGTGACTACAATCCATGATAACACCACGCAGAATAAAGTACTTCGATTGAAATTTTTAACATATATATTCCCTTATCTATTTGTTAACTATTATAATGAGAACAGTCAGCTCTTTATCTTAATCTTACATAATGTATCTTTAAATTCCTGTTCAGTTTAAAGTAATTTGATTGAAATTTTCAACATATATTCATTCCCTTATCTATTTGTTAACTATTATAATGAGAACAGTCAGCTCTTTATCTAAATCTTACATAATGTATCTTTAAATTCCAGTTCAGTATATATAGATATATATATAGCTTAGATTGATGTTAAAAACGTTTTTCTTCTCAAATAGTGTTATATATTATGCAAGTCTGGAAATAACGGTTTATGATGTACCTGAAAAAATGTCAGACACTAATAAAATAGTACCGGACATTTTCAACTTAATGCCTGACATGTATTAATAGTATCATTTAAAAAAGACAAAGCAGTGCAGGACAAAATGACAGGCACCAGAGGTTTGGTGGCTGATAAAGCCTGAAACTATGCCTGACATTGTCAGTGACAGGTGCCTTATTTCCAGGCTTGATTATGACATGGAGAAATTGAACATGTAGGTTGATTGATAGTGTGTTGGATAAATTAAAAACAGAATTGAAATTATTACCTACATAACATTTATCGCCATTAAAGTTATATAATAGTATTACAGTAGATAACCCAATTTAAATTGAATGTGACTTTTGTTGCGTTTTATCTCTTAGATAATAAGTAAGCCTGACATCACCCTTATTTAAACGACTGGTGTGTCGTTATTTCCGATAAATTATCAAATTTATCACGGTTAATCCATGCTAAATATATGTGCTAAGATGTAAGCCTGACATCACCCTTATTTAAACGACTGGTGTGTCGTTATTTCCGATAAATTATCAAATTTATCACGGTTAATCCATGCTAAATATATGTGCTAAGATGTAAGTCTGACATCACCCTTATTTAAACGACTGGTGCGTCGTTATTTCCGATAAATTATCAAATTTATCACGGTTAATCCATGCTAAATATATGTACTAAGATTGATTATTCAAGATTTGATTAAAAAAATATAAATATAATACATTTGCTAGATAATCTCACTGCTTGTTTTCAATTGGATTTAAACTATGGTTCTAAATGAACTATTGAACCATATGTTAGTCTCGAAATTACCTAGTTTGTGTTGAGTGAACGCTAAATCCCATCTCTCTCTCACTCTCTAAATCAACATCATAGATTGTTGAATTTATCAGAACTTTGAAAAAACTGAACAGAATTGAAAAATTTTGAGACTGATATTCGTATTAGAGATTCAACTTTCAGGATATTATAGATTGCATAGGATATCGATCGCACTTAACGACGCATTAAGCCCTTTAATTAAACCCTATTGTAGTAATAGATACATATATATATATATATAGATAGCCCTGTAGATATGATACTGTATATTATAAGCACATTATTATATTACATAAATGTCACGCGTCACTTCACTGTTTTTGTTCGAATATATATCTAGAGATAACAAATGTGACCCATGAGGGCAAAACGAGTCTAGAGTCAATGTTTATGATATATGAACAAAAATGTTGAAATAGGTTAAATATATCTTCTGTGATTGGCATTTAGTAATTGAACATATTGACACAAGGTACAATTTTATGGATACACAATTACTGGGTTTAAAGGACCTAAGTCCGTAACTCAACATCCTCCAAAATCGTCGACATCGAAAACACAAATTATTGGTCATTAAAATTTAAATCAACATTGATGATGTAAACCTACTGGGGAAAAATGAGCTTCTGATATTTAAGATGAAATATTTGTTAACATTGGTACACGAATCCTGTACCATAATGCACTTCAACCCCAGTTGTATTGAGAGACTAGAGGGATGAGGCTAGATACATTGCACCAAGTCAAACAGAGTTATGTAGACTGGAATAACTAGACGCTAGACTTTTGCAAATTATTGACCTTGTTGGCTTATTTCACCAAACATAACTGATTTGAAATTGGAGTAAAAACGGAAACCATTGAAGGTAAATCGGTTTCTATACATTCATATTACAGTATTATATGTGTTGCAAACTACTTTGGTGAATTTCTTGGTCCCAAATTTTAGCGATTTAGCTCCTTTAATACTTGCTTGATGAAGACGAGGGTATCCCCGTGGAAACGTCACTTAGTATCAAACTCAGTAAATTGTAGCTTCGTTTGTTCGTTTGTTCGAATCTGGAGTTTAACGTCCACTTCCACCTAGGGTGATATCGTAGACGATAATTGTATCTTGTGTTAGTTGAAATATATAATAAAAATTTAATTGGCTTTTTTTGTCAAATCTAAACTTTGACCTTTGGTGTGTTATATCATTATAAAGATATCTGTAGCCTGTTTTAACGCGTTTGTTCAGGTCACAAATGCTTAGCGTTAATTATTATTATTATTATAGAGATGATGAATGTTCTTTTTTTCTTTAGCTATTAAAGCTGTGAAGATGTAATAAAATCATAATATGGTAAACTGTATTTATGTGTTGGGTTTAATTTCTTCTTAAAAAAGAGAAATACCTGGTTGTACGTGGCAAGGAGTATGGTCGCCTGTCCAACCTCATGGGTTTTCTCCGGGTCCTCCAGTTTCCTCCCACTGCCAGAGACCCCTACGCGCATGCAAATTATTGAAATCAAATCTAAAAAATATGTTAGTCCTGAAATGACCTAGTTTGTGTCAAGTGGACGTTAAATCCCATTTTTCTCTCTTAATTAGGAGCTGCAGTGACTCAGTAAGTTAGGTGCTGGCTCGCTAAACTGGAGGTCTTGATTTTCCTTTGCCAGTGGTACAGGACAGAGGGCCTGAATATAAGAATCTGAATCACTTTTTGACTTGACTTGATATGTCAAGCCTCATTCTTCGAGTCCCTTGTTACAACTGGCATTGAAATGCATTGTGGTTCACTATTCGTGTACCAATGGTACAATGATTATTTTGTCTTAAATATTGGATATCAGAAGCCAATCTTTTCCTAAGTCACAACATCATTGAATTGTTGACTTAAATTTAGAAATAATTTGTGATTTCAATGTCGAAGACCGTGGATGATATTGAGTTAGAGATTTAGCTACTTTACAGTGTTAATCTTGAGAGATGTTCCTTTTGTAGTAAAGGCACCCCTACCCCCACACTTAACTTTAAAGTTGGGTTGCATGGCCGAATGGTTATCGAGTGGTCACTGTTTCACAAGGTGTGCCATTAGGTCGATGGGCATGGTTTCGATTCCCCAGTTGTAGGTAACAAGGACCTAGGGTTGCCTGTTCAACCTTGTGGTTTTTCTCCTCCCCCCCCCCACACACACTCACTGCTAAAGATTCCTATGCGCAACGAATTATTGGAACCATATAATGTTTGTCCCGAAATGATCTAGTGTCGAATGGACTGGATTTTAAACCCCATCTCTCTATCTCTCTCATACCTTTAAAAGAGTTAGATAATACATGCCTTAAGGCCCTACTTAGATTGACGCTTACAGCTAGCCCCCGGATCCATTCACTCTGGCAAAGACAGCTGTCTTGTCTTTCTGATTGGATGAAAAACCAAAGCCTTGTGTACACATTGGCGGGCACGTAAAAGATCCCTTGTCAGTTGGAATTCGAAATAATAGTAGGCCGTATGCAGACAATTAGCCTATATCTTATTTACACTTGGAATACACCTCTGGCTTGCGGCTGTGGTTTCAAGCCCTGGTGTGAGCATATGTGGCATGGAGATAGGGGCTCCTTCTCAACCTTGTGGGTTCCCTCCAGGCACTCTGGTTTCCTCCCACTGCTAAAAACCCCTACGCACAAGCGAATTATTGCAATAAAATTAAACCATACCGTTAGTCCCGAAATGACCTAGTTGTGTTGAATGGAGGTCAGGCCCGTAGCCAGGGGGTGGCACGGGGGGGCAACTGCCCTCCCAATACTGAGTCTTGCCCCCCCAATATCACAAGAATTTTTTTTTTTTTTGTAAACAAGATTTTTATTCATTTAAACTGAATTCGGATTGGGGAACAGGCTATGCCTATGTGTAACCCCTTTCTCTGATATATAAATGTACACATTATAAATATTTACATACATACATACATACATACATACATATTTACATAAATATAGAGCATATATTATGATACATCATGAATAAAATAGAGACTTAGGTAATTATACAGAGTGCAGGGCTTGGAATAACTTAATAGATATTTATGGGGATTTAAATCTTTTTGATAGGAAAATAAATTGTCGGAGATCTTTGAATTAAGTATGTTTATCTCAGGACTGAATTTTGTTGACCCGTACAGAAGACAACTGGTTGTTTTATGATTGTGTTGGACGTTGTCGATTGTCTGTTTTCTTGCATCTGAATGTAAGGGGCATAAAAGTAAATAGTGTTCGGTATCTTCGAATTAGTGACCACAGAGGTAAACAGGGCTGTCATCGACGTGTCTGAGACATTTGTGGCCTTGTAAGTTCGAGCAGCATAATCTTAGTTTACTGTGGATTATTTGTATTTTTCGTATCCCTTAATAGTAGTATGATGGGACGATGGCATTTAATTTATTAAGTGAGTTTCCAAAGATAGCAACGGATCGAGAATTTCAAATTTAAGTTTGTTACATTCTCGTATACCGAAAAGGATGAAGGACTCGGGGAAAATTTCGGTTCTGCATCTTGTTTCCTTTAGTTTATCTTTGTTTCTAAGGTTATAATTGATAGGGACAGGGGACAGTTCTAATAGGTCAGAAAGATATGATGGCACGAGGTTGTTTATAATTTTATACATTAGTTTTAATTTATGACGTCGACGTCCTTCCGAGAGTGAAACAAACCCGGTTTCTTTATAGAGTAAGGCATGGCTGGTACCTCTTACTGACCCACAGATAGTGCGCAGTGCATCTAATTGTAGGGACTCTAGTTTGTTAGCTAAATAATCACTGCCCCCATCCCAGATAATATCGGCAGAAAGATATGATGGCACGAGGTTGTTTATAATTTTATACATAAGTTTTAATTTATGACGTCGACGTCCTTCCGAGAGTGAAACAAACCCAGTTTCTTTATAGAGTAAGGCATGGCTGGTACCTCTTACTGCCCCACAGATATTGCGCAGTGCATCTAATTGTAGGGACTCTAGTTTGTTAGCTAAATAATTACTGCACCCATCCCAGATAACAGGCCCGTATCTAGCCCAAAAATGTTAGGGGGGCAAGGGCTGCTTGGGGCGCCGATGGGGCTTCTGGGGGCGCCGGTGTACCTACAGTTGACGGTCCACGGAGAAGGGTCTATTCCCCCCAGGCGCCCGAAAAGTTTAGAAAATATGGTTTGCACCCGAGGAACCATGAAAATGTCAGAAATTTTAATCATGATCATTAAAAAATTTGAAGGAAGGAATACGACTTCAGCGTACCTTTATAAATTTATGAGAAAACAAAATGTTTTGAATAGGGTTACAGTGCGACTTGTTTGAATTTTGAAGATTATCACTCCTGGCGCGGGCTTGAATCAATCTCATCACCATCGGGAATTTAACCTGAAAATTTCCTACAATCTCCAGTTGGCTGTCTTATAGTGGATTTCTTCGTGCGTCGGTATGTGGTCGTTTATATAACGTCATTGTAGATATCTGCCGCCACACTGCCCGACTTCCTTTTCGGGAGCATGTCTTAACACTGTTTAGTATCACACGTTATACAATATCGATGCTGTATGTATCGGGAACCGTTATATACTTGACAGTAATAAAAAGTTTAATTCCTGCTACTTTACACTTAACGACAGATTCTGGGCAGAAAAAAACGCGAATTCTAAAAATTCCCTAAAATACTGGGTTCTAGTCTAAAGTAAGTTTTATAATATCTAAAGGGACGCGTCAAATCCGGAAAAGGGGGGGCGCTGAACAGGGGCGGATTGGCCCGTCGGGCGACCGGGCGATCGCCCGAAGGGCCGGTCCGACAAAAATGAAAAGGGCCGGTCGGATAAAAAAAAGATTTTTTTTTTTCAAATCTGTCTAAATAAAACCTTTTTCTGTTGAACATAATAGGGGATGGCGTATTGGACCGGCCATGGAGCGATTATGATCATGTTGTATGTAGCCGGTGGCTTTATTAACGGGCCGCCAAGTCATCACTGGAGTCTGGTATGGGCTGGTATAATAGACTTTCTGGGCCTAACGTTCGGGCAGACGGGTAAAGCGAATACATTTTTTTTATTTCATCTACTTGCCAAAATACCCGTAATCTAATAAAACACTAATATTACGGGCTGGAATAGCAGTAAAACGCGTTTGCGGCCGTCAAATATGCCAACATTTTCTCGGGGGGTCCATACAAGGTCAGCTCCGCTTCTTAGCTTCCCCAACTGTCATCGATGGTTAATAAAACACTAATTTTACCTTTTTTAATTGAATACCACAAATTTATACTGAGCATCGATAATTATTAATTGTGAATGCAGCTGATTGGATGGTTGGAATTTAGAGTGGTAAAAAGTCCATTTGCTGATTAAACTATTTTGCCTGATTACACTATTTTGCCTTTTTACAGTTTTTTTAAGACTTCGAATTTTGTCTAATGGTTTGGATTGCTAGTACTTGGTTTTATTTTATTTCGGTTACAAAACCATTGGATACTTTTGGAGTTGCTTACACGGGTGTTTGCGGTGGTTAAATTTTCAAAATTTTCTCCAGGAGGGTGAGGGCCTCACACTCCGCGACAATTATTGGTTGTTTGGAATTCGGGTCAGCCAGGTAGGCTATATTGGCAATCCCGTTCCCAGAGTCAGCCGCGGGGCCGGAGGCATCTGGGGCCATAGACCTTCCATTATCTTCAAATTTGTTTACAGGTGAGCCCCGCCCATTCTGACCTCTGATTTGTCAATCTGTTTGGGGTCGATTTCTCGAAAACTAGAGGTGGGATCGTCGTTTCGTTTGTTATAAAATGATCCTTGAGTCAAAGTCTGTGATATCACTTAAGTGGAAGCAGACGTTAAACACCAAAAGAAGAAGAAAGTCAACTCGGTGACATAAAATTGGATCCTAAACGTACACATTCAAGTTTTTGTAAAGATCTATTTTTCTACGCGTGGGTATATTTCTAAGTGATTCGGTCATCCAGGCACGTAAAATAACAACGTGTGGGTATATTTTTAAGTGATTCGGCCATCCAGGCACATAAAATAAATACATGTAACGTGATTCGTCACTTTCGGGAAAATGGCTACCCTGAGTCACCAGAGAAATTTCTCCAAGAATTTTTCTGGTCTCGAGATTGCTATATTTGACCAAATTGAAGTTAATATATTCACAGGCTGGAATAGCAGGAAAACGCGTTTGTTTAAAAAAAATTCTCCTAACGGTCCCATCTTTGTGGACTGTAAACGATTTATTGGAATTCGAGTCACCCGTCTTAATTATTCATATTAGACAACTTAGAAGTTGCTTTGTTCACTACAAGGAAGGCCGGCTCCGGTGTCTGTAAACCTGAATATTTTGTTCGGAAATATCGGATTCTGCCCCCCCCCCCCCCCCAGCTTTCATCGAGCTCCGCGGTCATTAAATGGGGCCGTTCCGACACGGAAGCCCGGGCCGGTTCCCGGCCCCAATCCGCCCCTGGCGCTGAATCTATACTTGAAACAAGGCGCCCAGGTTTGCGGCAGTATCTGACACCTTTGAAAAAGATCGAGCGCAAGCCTGTCAGATCTATTGTCTAATGCGCTATAAACGACAACAAGTACGGTGTGTACCTTAAACGAGTTCAATATCTAGAATAATTTTGGTAATGAATTCACTAATATACGAAGGATGCCAGTGAAATATTATTAACTGTTGAGATTCGCTAATAATTCGAGTGGCAGACCATAAACAGCCCCTGCTGACCTATGATACTAGCTGAGCAATACGAAGCGACTTCAGGTCTCAAACACAAGATAAAATGAATTGTTTCCCATGATCATGCGGGGGTTGCGCTGTATAACGGGCGCATATAACACAAGCCCTTCAAGGGGCGCCCAATCATGCTGTATTGGGCGCCCCATTGACCAAGTCGCTTGACATTATTTATTATGTGCGAACCGACAAACATACATTGTCATTATAATGCGCCCCACCAATCATGTCATTATTGGCGCCCCTCTGGGATAAGTAACACACCACAGCTCACACAGTTTTGGACACCCCCTCAAGTTAGGTGTTAATCGTGTAATTCATTATGCGGCGCCTCATCATTTGGTGGTGGGGCGCCTCACATAGCGACACGAATAGAAGTGACATTGGTTAGTCACTAGGCTTTAAAGGGCGCCCATACTGAATATGGACTCGTTAGTCGCTGGCTTCGTTTTGCGTCCAATAGAAAGGGCGCCCATTACATTTTTCTCGCAATGGATAAAGGCATTATGCATTATGTGTGGCCAAACAATCATTTGGGTGGTGGGGCGCCTCATATGACGACATGAATAGGAGTGACATTGGTTAGCGGTCCCATCAATCTAGTAGTAGGCGCCTAACCAAAGTCACTCGGCTTTAAAGGGCGCCCATACTGAATATGAACTCGTTAGTCACTGGCTTCGTATTGCGTCCAATAGAAAGGGCGCCCATTACATTTTTCTCGCAATGGATAAAGGCATTATGCATTATGTGCGGCCAAACAATCATATATTGTCATAATAAGGCGCCCCACCAATCATGTCATTATGGAAGGTCCTCTGGGATAAGGTGCACACAGATCACACCGTTTTGACGCCCCACCAAGTTGTGTTGTTCATCGTGTGAGTCATTGTTGGGCGCCCCACCATTTGAGGGGCGCCTCATATATAACGACATGATTGATGACGCTCCCATAAAACCAAGTGACATTGGTTGGGCGCCCTGTCACTCGGCTTTATGGGGCGCCCATACTGATATGGGCATGTAAATCGATGGCCTCGTATTGTGTTCAATGGATAAGGGCGCCTTCGGCGCCGATTAGGGGCGCCTTCTTTTTCGAGGCGGGGCGCCGATTTTTGCCAGGGGGGGCAGCTGCCCCCCTTGCCCCCCCGCTAAATACGAGCCTGGATAATATCGGCAGAATCAAAGTGTGGAAGGATAAAATAACAATATATTGTATTTGAAGATTTTCTATTCAGTCTATATTTTAGAGATCGAAGGCAATTTAATAGTTTGGATACTTTGCTTATAATGCTATCTATATGGTTATTCCATTTCATTTGTTTATAAGATTAGGCCTAGATGCTTGTGTTCACTTACTTCTTTGATTTGTACCTAGTTCATAAATAATGGTGGGTTAACTATGTGGGGTTTAGTAGTAATAAATAGTCAGTGTCTTTGTTTTTAGGGGGTTAAAAGTTACCAGCCATGTCTCAGCCAAAGTTTTGATTCGGTTTAAGTCATCGTTAATGGTAGCCGCATTTGCCTCTGGGTCTTCAATTTTTAAGTATAAAGCTGTATCGTCAGCAAATAATCTAATGTTTGAATTTATATTGTTCACAATATCATTAATGTATATTAAGAATAAGAGAGGGCCTAGTACAGATCCCTGTGGAACACCAGCAGTGATGCTTCTGGTGCCCGAAGAGGTGCCACTGATGGTTACACATTGTTGTCTGTTATTTAAATAATCTACGAACCAGAGTAGTAGATCTCCTCGAATCCCCGCAGCATCTAGCTTGTGACAGAGTCCGGCATGCCAAACCCTGTCAAAATTGGCCTTTACCGCAAAATTCATGCAGATGCACATGCTAGTTGGCCCTCCCGAAAACATCTTTGCCCCCCCCCCCCCAAAAAACAACTTCCTGGCTACGGGCCTGTGGAGGTGAAACCCCATTTCTCTCTCTCTCTCTCTCTCTCGCACACTTGGAATATTTACAAGGTGATTAGCGAACAGATTAGTAAAACATTTATACGTATGTACACATAGGAACAGATGAAATAGTTAAAGTGAAGGTACGATATACATATAATATAAACATTCCGACGTGGACATATATAGACATACATCAATAACATGTATAAGGACGAATGTTTGAATAGGTGGTTACATATATCATCCAACTGCGACATATTTTGTTTGGGTATTTTGTAGTGATGTCAGCCATGAATAAACGATGTGAAGAATGTTATATTTATATCAATTATAACGACATATTTAAGAATAGAGAGAGAGAGAGAGACGGGGTTTAACGTCCACCCGACATAACCTACATGTACGTCATTTTGATCCAATTTTATTTCAATAATTCGCTTGTGCGTAGGGGTTATTAGCTGTGGAAGAACCCGGAGAAAATCCACACGGTATTTAAGAATAGAATTTAGTAAAGTATTAAATATAGTATATACAAATATCCATATGTGTACAACATATAAATTGTGAACAGTAGCGGGTCTATATACTGTGAATAGGGGGGGGGGGGGTCCACAATTCCACCACACACTGAATGTCAACAAAAAACTGTCTATAACTGAGCCGTAACTAAGCTCTTTGCGACTAATTTCAGTTAATATGTAGGCCTAATTCGGTACTGGATCTGCTTAGGGGATTTTGTCTCACGGGGGCACTTACTTCCACTGATGGACCCCCTCTAAATCCGAGGTGTTACTGCGTGTTTTAGAGGGGTGTAATTGGGTAATTCCACGCGCCCCTAAATCCGACCCTGAAGGGTGAATACCTTTTGAATTAATCCATTTAAATAGTATGCTTGTTTTTCTCGGTCAGCCGATTAATCAATACAGTATATAATGTCATAGTTAGAATTATAATTTTATTAGAACACAGCACACAAAAGTATACAAATAATATTACAAAAATTAATCACAAGCCCAATAGGCCTACATACGAACATCTTGTAAGTGTTGTTTAAGCCTTTTAGTAATATCTTGAAAGATTATTTATTGTATAGCCTATCCTTTAAGGGGTGGGGCTGGGGTCATCAAGTTTAAAATCTATTAAAGTTTTAATTTCCTGAACAAAATGTCGCCGACGCAAGTCACACCTTAAAGAAATATAATGTTAGATTTAGAGAGTTAGTCTGGCTAAAATATTTTAAACATGAATAAGGAATATATTGAAAATGTTAAATTATTAAATTATGCGGATATTCTAATTTATTTAATATCTCGGTTATACATTTTAACGTTAAATTTGTAAATTCTAAACCATTTAACATCTTGACCATCAGATAGCCTATAGAGGGGGCCTGCCAAGGACAGCTGCCTAGTCGTTCGGATGGGTTGAAAAAACCGAGGTCCCGTGTAGCCTACACATTGGCGTGCACGTAAAAGATCCCTTGGCAGTTGGAATTCAGTTGCTGCCCGAGCAAAAAATTTCCCTCGTAGCACACTGTATGGCGTCTGCCCGTCTTCAATTAGCCCATGTTAAGTGCAGAAGCGTAGGATGTTAAATCACATTTCATTCTTTTATAGAAAGTTAGTAATGGACTCGTGTAACACAATCGTAGTGATAACAGATAAGAGTTTTGTAGTTAAGGATTTATTTACATCAGGAGCACATCTACATAACACCGTAATACAGGTGCTGTACTTAAACTAAAAGAACTAGGCTACGACAGGAACACATCTACATAATATTAAATCTACTTGTCTTCTACAGGAACACTTCTTACAATATAACATTTCATCTGTGTAGTAATATCAATAATAAATTTCTGTAATCGATTTGTTTGGAAAAACCCGGTAGATTTATTTTCTAAATAAGTCGGTGAATTTAGATCAATAAATTACGTTTATCAAGAAGCGTAAAATTATACTCGGGGAATTCACTTTTTGTTTTACTTTTGCAGCATTCGGATTTCATCGCTTTTCGTAATCTGATATAAATTATATTATGATAAAAATGAAATGGGGTTTAACGTGCTACTGTTCTGCTCCGACTGGGCTAATAAAGACGGGCATATCCCTACTCTCATATCGAATTCCACGGGACCACGGTTTTCCGTCCCATCCGAACGACTAGATAGCTGTCTCTTGTCAGGCCCGCTGTCCTGCCTCACTGACGCCGGAAAAGAATCATAGCCAACCTTGCGTCGACAATCATCAGTTCATACTATGATTTATTGCGGACTCACAATCGATAACAATGTAGGCCTACTTTATAAATTATTTATCACCCTAGACTAAAATAATACTAGGGGGTTGGTGGTCTCTCAACTGGCGTAGGTTTCGAATCTCCGGTTGTACGTGACAAGGAGTAGGGTCGCCTGTCCATGCTCGTGGGTTTTCTCCGGTTTCCTCTCACTGCTAATGACCCCTACGCACAAGCGAATTATTGAAATAAAGTTTAACCATATGTTAGTCCCAAAATGGCCTAGTTTGTGTCGAGAGGACGTTAAACCCCATCTCTCTCTCTCTCTCTCTCGGTGACATCTGACTTGTGTCGTTGTTTCGATCTATGGTGTGAGCGTATGTGGCATGGAGATAGGGGCGCCTTCTCAACCTCGTGGGTTTCCTCCGGGCACTCCGGTTTCCTCCCACTGCAGAAGACCCCTACGTGCAACCGAATTATTGAATTAAAATTAAACCATATGTTCGTCCCGAAATGACCTAGTTGTGTCGAGTGGACGTTAAACCCCATCTCTCTCTCTCTCTCTCTCATCTCTCTCTCTCTCTCCCTCTCTCTCTCTCTCTCTATCATACTGATGTGTAAAAATCACATGCACGGAAATTAGAACTAAACAACCCGCTGTAAAACATGTCATTACACATAATAAATACACGTTATGTTTGTGTGTCATATTCCAATGATGGCGTTGACTACGTGTTAGCTGTGTAAATATGCACCTGGAAAATTGCCCAATGTTCTATAGTAAACAGTTATAAAGAGGGATTGTGTAAGATTTACATATAATATATAATAGGTAACAAGCGGTTGCCATGTAAGGTAGACCTACGCCCCAAAAAAGGCAATGTTTTTGTACAACATGGAGCCATAATTCAGAATATAACAGTCTGAAATGCTT